>MNCI01038015.1:129578-212123 GCA_015680685.1 Gnetum montanum
TCGAGTAGCTATCAACCACAGGGTGTCTACTACTTCTTATGTGGTTGCTACATACAGGAATCTTTGTTTCAAAGTTTCAAGGGCACACTTGTTACATTGAGGCATTTCCTCCATGTCATCACCCGATGAATCACTGTATGTGATGCATGGAACTTTCCTCTTCTCGATCTTTCCACAAATGTTTATCTTAGAGATTTCCAAGGAAAGATCACGGATCCTAAGGCATGCGTCTACTGTACTTAGCCATGCCCTTCCCATTATAATTGGGAAGTCTCCTTCGTTGTTGTTAACTTCGATCACTAGAAAATCAGCTGGGTTGGACCAACCACACACAGTGGCAATGATGTCCTCCACCAATCCCAAGGGAATGATGATAGACTAGTCTGCCAGCTCTAGTTGAATGTTGCTCTTCTTAAGTTGGGGTAGGTTCCAGGCATGATACATCTCTTGTGAAATTAAGTTAACTCCGGAACCTGAGTCAAGAAGAGCCCTATGTGGTTCATTTCCGATGATCTGGAGATAGATTAAGGGACTCTTAGGGTCAGTTAGTTTCCTGGGAAGGTGGCCTACCTTGATCTAGTCAGTTACGGTATGTGTTAACATAACTGTATGCGTTAAGCTCTGTTGGATTGCAGGGTGCTCCAAAGTGTTAGATGGTGGAGGAGTGTACATGGTGTCAACTGCGTGTTATTGTGAGAGTTTGTCTGGGCTTTTGGTTCTGAAGTAGGCTCTTCTCTTTTTACAGTTGTCAGAACCAGCATCAGGTTGGATATTTACAGCTCGCAGCATGACGTTACTACGATTGAGGAGGAAGTTCCCCTTGCATTATTGGAGTAGGAGGTGTTACGGGAACTACTTGTGGTGGAAGAGGTGCGGATGGATTAGGAGGATGGTGTGGGTATGGAGTGTCTCCCAGAGGAGGAGTCCTTCTGAAGTATTCCTGAACTTGGTAGTGACGGTTGGTGGTTGTGTGACCCATAGAGTCACTTGGAGAAATCGACTGCTGCACATAATATCCATAAGGGTCAGGCTGCCGGTAAGGGTACTGATGTGTTGGCGGTGGCATCCCCCATGACTATGGGTATTGCCATTGCTGATGCTGTCCGATGGGCTGTGGGGGAGTTCCACTTGGATAATATGTTAATGGTTGGTGGAACTACATTGGGTTACCTTATGGGTAAGGTAACCTTTGGGGTGTTTGCCATTGGTTGAGTCTTGGATTAAGCACATACACCCCAGACTCCTGTAGATGTGAGATAATAGGGCAACATCCCTTAGGACAGTCATAATGGCAGATCTCACATCCACCATCATCGTCTGTGTCAGAGTCTATAGCCACATCGGAGTTAGTGATTTTTCCCTTACCCTTGTTATGTGCAGGGCTTAAATCTCTCCAGTTTTTCTTACCTTTGTCACTACTTTGTTCTACCTTAGACTCTTTTACAATTTTTAAAACAATTTCAATTTTAGAGTCTAAGGAACTCCACACATCATCTACCTTAGCCGTTATTTCGGTTGTTAACTTTTGAATCGGCAAGGTTTCCTGTTCACCAACTCTTCAATTGGTGACTCATCCTCTTCATCGCAAAATTTCACTCCCTTCTTTCGAAGAGAGGGATCTCGGTTGTACTCTTCCACACTTTCCATTTTTCACAGCTCACCTTCTTTGTTTGCTACTTGCTCCAACAAGCTTTAAACTTCATGGACTCTAAGTTGTGAGAGTCTCCCTTGGGCGTAAGTCCCAAGGGTTCTTCAAGTTTTATGCCTTAGCCCATCCACGATGTGGCAAAGTTGATCCTGCTGAGCATACCCATGGCCTAGGCAACGATGTAACAATGTGTAGTAGCGGGCCATGGCAGTATCCAAGGGTTCATGATGACCTTGTTTCCATCCTTGGATCTGCTTATGCAAATTGGACACTCTGGAGTACGTTTCATACTTTTCATTGAACAGTTCTAGCATCATACTCCACCTCCTGGTGGTTTTCGGTTCTAAGGACCGGTACCAGTTCTCTGCTTCTTTGGTGAGTGTCCTTGGAAATAACTTAAGCTTTTTCCACTCATTTTCTATATTCTGCAAGGTGCAGGCATCATGGAATGCCTGTAAATGATTTTGTGGATCTAAGTTATATCCCCCTTCAAATCGTGGGATATTGTTCATGTCTAACCATTTGATCTGACTGTCTCTTAAATGCCTTGTGGGAATCCTAACTTCCTCCATTATGTCAAGCATACTTCGGGTTGCGAGTAGGGACTCGTCATGATCATCTCTTTCATGATGCCTATGATGTCTGCGTTGTTCCCTACTCTCCCTACGTTCATGCCCTTGTCCTCTCTCTCGACTCTCATGTCGAGGTCTTTCATTTCTCTTACTTTTATCCTCTCCGTTATGTTCATGATGGCTACGCCCAGATGTGGAAGGAAAGGGTGAGTGATGTGAAGAAGGGGAAGAAGAAGGGGAACCATCACCATGACAATGTTTCTTGCCTTCTCTTTGGCTGCTACAGCCCCGATCGTGGTGACGATCTAAGTGCTCATCCTTAGCATGAGTGGTTGTTCCCTCTGTGAACAGTTGGTGTTCACGGGCATCAGAACTAGGGATATGTATCGTTGATCGTAGGTTCTGATGCCCAACCTCCTCATCATCGTTAGGAGGGGGAACATCACTTGTTAAAGAACCCGTGATAAGGGGTTCCTCGTCTCCTATTTTGCTAAGGACGTGCGAACCTTTGCCCTTCAGAAAAGTATGTTGACTCTCTTGCCTTAAGTCCCTCATATATTGGGCATCTATGAGATAATAATCCCTCATGTCAAAATCTTCCGCAACATATTCAGCAAACAGTTCTTGCATGCCAATCTGTGCCAAGGCACGGAAAAGCATATGAGAGATTGCTTGATCTGAGGGTAACATGATGTTACCTTGCAAATCTCTCTACCGCAGCTATTCATCTTGATGGAGAATAAAAGTAAAATTGGGGATATACTCATTGGGATGAGTATATTTCATCTTATATTGTTGAGGCACCGGCTGGTTTTGGTTATGTGTTTTACGTTACTGACTATCTTGTGTATGGTCCTTAGGTGGTGAGTTGCTCTTATGAGAAGAAGGCATCTTTATCGGTGTGCTATTTCACCGTTATATAATTTTTTTATTGATTAACCCGAAGGTTTGTTAAGGCTCACAACGATGTGAGTGATATCCCTTCTGTTCTATTTGGCATACAAACACTTAGTCCCTAGCAACGGCGCCAATGATGAGTGGCAAGGTACCCCTACACTCAACCATATGAAATGAGCATAGCACGCGTGATCCAGTCGAACTCTAGACTAAATGCCTAAACGCCCCATGGAACACTTGGGGTTAATCATTCGTTGTCTTCCCAGACTTACCTTTTGTTGTCACGGTGTATGGTTAAGTAAGTCCGAGGTATATGATTTTTTTGGTCTTTTCTGGTTTTATCTCTATGCTATGAGGTGAAGGGTTGAGAAAGCTAACTAACTCTAACTAATGTCCTAAGCCTAAATTAACTAGCATCCGCATCCATTCCCACTTATCGTGCACACCCTGAACTATGCAATTGTGGCTACCAAACACTAATCATTATTGGGATCACCACACGTAACGCACGTGCTCGAAGTGGTCGTACTGAGGCTCTTAACTAGCCTAAACATAATGAGCAGCTAATTCCTTGACTAGCCGTACACATCCGTAGATGCTTGTAATCAAGTCATACTCATTCCATATTCTAGGAGTTGAGGGTAAGAGAGACTAATCGTGATGAGTAGCTGATTCCTTGATTAGCCATACACATTCGTCAATGCTCATAATCAAGTCGTACTCATGTCACGCTAATGCAGGTAATAAATAACAGGTAGGAAATAACATGTAATAAACCTATTCCATGCACTGCAAGGTGAAACACGACAAAATTCGGAGCTTAGTACTTGTCCGACACCAAACAAGACCCTGGAACTCACGAACGATGCAGGCTGTGTGATCGCAACACTTAGTTTTTGCTAAGTACATGGTGCCAGCGTATACACTCCAGCGTATACGCCCAGCACTCCAGTGTATACGCCCGGCTCTCCGGCGTACATGCCCAGGTACTGCAGATGCACACGCTCGATGACAAGATCTCCAATGATAGCATGAAGATAACACCGAAGAGCAAGGATTGAAGCAAGTGGACATCCTTCGGCGTATACACCCGGCATGTACGCCCAGCATCCATCAGCGTATATGCCCGGCGTGTACACCCAACATTCACCAGCGTATATGCCCGGCGTGTACGCCCAACATTCACCAGCGTATACGCCCGGCGTGTACGCCCAACATTCACCAGCGTATACGCCCGGCGCTCAGCATCACCACCCAGTTCATGGCCAGCATTCTCAGCGTATACGCCCATCTGATGCAGCGTATATGGCCACTAGTTGTAACATTTTGTATATTTGTAAAGTGTATGCACCCATCAACGCGCCACGTGTCTCCCATCCTGAGTCTAGCGTAACAACTTGTATAAAACCCCCATTTTTCCACTTCGACCAGACGGTTGGCAAAATCCTAGAGCATACCAGAGAACATTTACGCTGCGCACAAGAGCTGAAACCCTCTTACGCCCTGTACGCTGCACGCACAGTCTCTACGCTCCGCCTGCCTTGTGAACCGGCCGAGTCAATCCTGCATACGCTGGGGCTTTTCGTCCACCTTGTGTCCCCTCATGACTGCGTTAGACCGGTGCACTGTACTTTGACTCTATACTGTTTACATTTGCTGCAAGTTCTTTTACAGTTTTACGTCAATTTGGCCCACGCATCGTTTACGTCTGTTTACGCTCACGCTTCGTTTACATCCGTTTACGTTTTACGCTATTTTAGCTGTTTACGCCTGCACGCTATTTACGCATAACCCAACGTATTAGCGTTTTGCGTACGCGCGGGGAAATCCTTGTTTGATCCGCGTGCGGACCACCCAAGGTACTCTGCCTCCGTTGCATTCCAGCTCGCCCTCAGGCCAAGGCAGGGTCTTCTATACCCGTCCCGCGATCCCACGGCCTCTGTTTTCCCTTCCAGCCGAAGACCGACGATTTCAGGCGGTACACAAGGTTTATTCACAAAGCTCGTCTTTATTGCCGTACACAACTTGCATTCAGGTACAAAGCTGCTCAAATAAAGATCCATTCACTTGGGGACTCCTACTGCGGGCACATGGAAAATATTCTATCTCTGGAGTGATCAAACTGCCAGAGTTTCCCTACTTCTAGCCTAGGATGGGAAATAAGGGGAGTGCCGCCTCTTATTTATAGATTTGGCGACAGACCGCGATATCGCGTACACGATATTGCATGGGATGCAATACGGCTCAATTGGCAAAAGAGCCATTTGATGGTCCAAGAGGGCATAGTGTTGGGGCATCTCATTTCATCAATATGGATCAGCGTAGACCCTAAAAAGATCAGGGTCATTCAAGGAATTACTCGCCAACCAAGTACTATCAAAGATGTGTGGTCATTCTTTGAACACACTGGTTACTACCGATGCTTCATTGAACACTACTCGAAGATTGCCCGGCTGTTGGTAGAGCTTACAAAGAAGGATGCTCCGTTCGTCTGGACCAAGGAATGCAAGTCTGCATTCCAAGAGCTAAAACAGAAACTCATAAAAGCTCTAGTTTTATGAGCACCTGATTGGTCTAGACCCTTCCACATTATGACAGATGCCTCCAACTACGCTTTGGAAGCTGTGCTTACACAGTGTGACGATCAGAAATGTCTGTATTATATCCATTGTGCAAGCTGGAGCATTGTGGGTGCATAACTGAACTATACCACCACCGAAAAGGAATTGATGGTGGTGGTGTTCGCATTGGATAAATTCTAGTACTATGTGCTCGAATACGAGGTGTTTGTGCACATAGACCACAATACTATCCAGTTATTGATGAACAAACCAATGATGAGCCCTCACATAATTCGGTGGCTGGTGATTCTTCAGGAGTTTGATTTGACCATGGTAGATAGAAAGGGGTCCAAGAATGTGGTTGTTGACCATTTGTCTTGGTTATGATGGGATAACGCAGAAGAGGAGGAGCCCTTATCCAATCAATTTCCAGATGAACTCCTCTTCACACGCGTTGTTGATCCTCAATCACCCAAGGAATCTCCTTGGTTCAACCACATCCTTACCTATCTTACAACCTAGGAGCTACCAGAAGAGTGGAACCATCGGCAAAAACAGCAATTTCTCTATAAGGCCAAGCACTTCATGGAAATCAATGGTCACCTCTACAAGGTGTGCACAGATGGCTTGGTTCGATGGTGTGTCCTTGATGTTGATACACTGTGCATCCTCCAAGATGCTCACGAGGGTCCTTGTGGGGGCCACTATGCTGGACGCAGAACGATCATTAAAATCCTGCTTGCAAGGTATTATTGGCTTACACTCTTCAGGGACACACAATGGTTCACCCGCTCCTACGAATGATGTCAACGAGATGGTGGGATGATGGCCTGGTTGGAGGAACCTCAATAGTGGATTCAGCCACTGGAGCCCTTCGACATCTGGTATATCGACTTCATGGGACCCATCACCCCCTTGTCAAAAAAAAGGCATACATCATTGTGGCAGTGGACTACTATACAAAGTGGGTAGAAGCAGCAACCGTCATCGACTGTTCTTCCAACACCACCGCACGATTTTTCCAACAACAAATCGTTACCAAGTTTGGAGTGCCTCGTGCACTCATTTCTGACAATGGGACGCACTCCACGGGGGTTACTTTTCGAAAACTCATGCAATGCTTAGGGGTAACACACAAATTCACAACACCTTATCCCCCCCAAGCCAACGGGCAGGCCGAAGTCACCAATAGGGAAATTACCAAGATCCTTACACAAACAATTAGCAAATACAGGAGGGACTGGAGTACTAAGCTTAACGATGCCCTATGGGCCTATCGCTCCACCTGGAAACTTCCTGTAGGGTACTCTCCCTATGAGTTAGTGTACAGTAAGTTGCCAACACTTCCAATCCAAGCAGAACTCTGGACACTATCCACATCCTATGACCTCAGCCTTAACCTACTACTAGCACATCAAGAACGATTAATTAATTTAAGTGTGCTAGATGAGAACCGATTAGTGGCCCTATTTTCCAATGAAACCCACAAGGCCTATAATAAGAAAAGACATGATCTTAGGATTCGGAAGGTCACATTTCGACGAGACAAGGTATTGTATTGGAATCCCTCACATGTATCCCAACCGACAAAGTTTCAGACACTATGGAAGGGACTTATATCGAAACCTTCCCATCCGGGGCCTTGCTCATTCACAAACCTGGGGATCCCACCAGAACACAGTTGGTCAACCACCAACAACTCAAACCTTTCCGTGTGCTTCACACAATCAGTTTCACGGCCTCGTCATCTGCTAGTCATCCATGCTCCATCTTTCACATCTCCTCCTTTCCACCTAGTCATGGGGGAGACCCTCATCCCTGCTAATCCATTTCACTGCACCCCCCACCATTTTATCATTTTTTGTTTTACAGTTTTTTGTTTTACACTTTTTTGTTTTCCACTTTTTTTTTCCATTTTTTGTTTTCCACTTCTTTGATTTCCACTATTTGTTTTACAATTTTTTGTTTCAAAATTTTTTGTTTTTCATTTTTTGTGTTCTTTGTGGTTACTTTTATGCGGTTGATTTTCGCTACGATGGGTATTGTAATCGTCTTCCTAGTTATCTGGTTTTCGCCATTGCATGGTTGTCCTTGGATTTTACGTCATTTCCGCCTCATAAACTCGGCAGTGAGTCCATGTCATCCACCCATTCACCATTCTATGGTTTTCCTTTTGTCGTGAATATGCAACCCCTTCACTTAACAAACATTTTAATGAATGTGTGACTTGTGTAGTTCCCTGACTAAGGGATGACCCACTAGTTTGAATCAGGTGTGACTTTAAAGGGAATGCTTTAGTTGTTGTTCTGTTCTGTTCCCTGGGTTGCTGGTGTGTCTTTATGGATTTCCTACCACTCCAAGTCTCTCTCCCTGGAATTTTTTGGGCAGTTCGACCTTGCATGGTGTGGTCCTCACTAAAAAATTCAAAAAAAAGAGAAAAGAAAAAAAGATGCAAAAACAAAATAAACAAATAAAATGAGGATTTAAAGCACATCCCTTGGTCAGATGCATGCACACACGCATGGGTCTTCGCATGGTGTGGTTCCTCTGCACAAAAGAAAAAAAAACATATTGCTGTGGGAATTCAAAGCACACCCCTTAGACCGCCTCTCACGGGCCACACGTACTAGTTATGGGACTTCCTTGGTCCCCTCTAACTTGGTCTTGTTTCACTTCCCTCTTCTCACGTTTCCTAGAGTGGTGGTTTTTTGTGGAGTCATTCTTGTTTCCTTGGGGATAGTTGGGACTTCGTCTATTGCTGTGAGGTTAATGTTTGCGGATGGTTTTAGGTTTGATCTCAGGAAAGGTTCTACCGGGTCACTTAACCACGCTTGCACATGGGGTTTCATGTGGCCGACACTCAAACTTCCATTCTCTTCTCTCCTTCCATTCCCACTTCTCTCTGTACTCACCTCACTGCCCTTTTTATGTTTTGTGTGTTCGTCGTGTTTTCTGTTGCTCTCCCATGCCTTGGCGGGTTCTCTTGGTTTGGAGTCTTCACTGGTGACACCTATTCTCGACACCCAGGCCCACGGACCCTGGTGTTGAGGGTATGCAAGGGCTATAAGGTTGTTGCCTGCTATGGGGAGGACCCACCTGCCTATTCCAGGTTTTGCCTGTTAAGCCTCCAATCCTTTGGATTTCTTGGTTGATTATTTTCAGTGTCCCATCGTTCGATTTCATCCTCACTTGAGTTCTTTTTTACTCCTGTTCTCTAATTTTATCTCTTTTTCGCATTCAATTCCCTTCCTCTTGTCTTCAGCCATGATCGGGCCTTTTCTGCGTTTCAATCACCTCAATTTGGCTTTTCAAATTTTTCATTTCGGGTGTTTTTTGGGTTGGTAAACGCTGGTCTACAGGTGAACAGTGTTGCGTATATGGGGTCCCGTATACGCAGCCACTATGTATACGTGGCCCCATCGATGTAGTGCCCAACCCCTATATATACCCCACCACACTTTACATTTTTCCATCATTTGGAGTCCACATTGAGGGGAATTTTTGCCGTTTTTTTCTACCCAACCCTTCCCAATGCACCTACATTCCATCGTATGTCCGCATCAACCTATCCTTTCCCTTTTACGCGACCGGAGGTATGCACTTAGTCATGGGGGGGTGGTGCCCTTGTGTAATTAATTAATTGTTAATTATAAAACCTTTGGTCCTAACCCCTAAATTAAACACCCCAGGAGAGTTAACGGTGTGCCTGTGCCATTAACATAACTTGGTCAAACTGAGAAAGTATAAATGGACCATTTTAGCCTACTTCTGAATGGTCTAACGGACGGTTATGTTTGTTTTCAGATGGCACCCAAACCGAGGCACCCAAGGGACGAAGGACCATCACAACCAAGGGATAAGCACCCACGTACGGGAAGGGGACGTGGAATGCAACCGCCAGAGTATGCAGAGGACTCCCATGCAACTAGGCCCTTCCGCGAATGACCTGATGTGGAATCTGTCCACCAGATTCCCGAAGAGGAGATTCCCGACGTGCAATCGCTAGGGGATGAGACGCCTAGGATAGCACCCCAGCTTGAGGTCACATTGACCCAAGCCTGCCTTGATGCTATCATGCCACATGAGGTGCAACAGACGATCCTCCAAGAGTTAAATTTTGGACCATTCCTTGAGCACGCTCCAAAAGATGTAAGACCTCAATTGCAGAACTCTCTGATGTGGCCAATCATCACAACCAATGGCGAGTGGTACTTAGGAGAAACATATCTCTTCTAGACGAATCGATAGCCAAGGTTAAGAGTAAGAATCAAGGACATATATGTCTCTTACTCTTCAGAAGCAATAGCACAAGCTCTGGGGTTGCCTGAAACTGAGGCAAATGTGGTAGAAATTCCTAAATAGACCAATCCAGAGGTAAAGGTGCAATGGATCAGATGGTGCTACAGGGTAGAGTGCAAGGAATTCGTCTCCTTGACCATGGTGGAGAGAGTCTATTCAAAGATAATGTCTTACCATCTGAATCCAATGGTAAGACCCAGCAAAATCACTACCTTCTCCACTCGTGTGTGTGCCGCCTTGAGTGGGAAGTTTCCCATGAGCCTTCCACAGCTATTATTTTTGGAGATTGAAAAAAGGTTCGCAGAGAACGAACGTGGAAGACAAGCTCTCCCCTTTCCCTGCCTCACCTGAAAGTTATACAAATGGGCAGGGATAGCACGGTATTCTAATGACATCATCCAACGCACCCCAATTGCCTCGTGGTGGGAAATGATGAAAGACAAAACTCTTGCCACCACGCAGACAAAGGAAGATCAACAACCACCTCCACCACCTGAACAAACAACATAGCTAGGCTCGTAAGCCATAGCAAAATACATCCGTGAGATTTGGGAAATGCTCTCGAGTCAACGAGAGCCATCTGGCAGGATTGGTGGAGAAGATGATCCTTCGGTCTATCGCCATGCCATGAGCCACTTGGAGCAAGTGGCACAATCATTCAACTTGCTTGAAAGGGTAGGGCCGATATTTTCCACCGCTCGAGTACCCATTCCAACCAGAATAGATCCAAGCATCCGAGACGTATCAACTGCAACCCAGCAGTTATTCCCTAAAATCTCAAGGAATGCTGCTACTTTCTCAGTACGCTTGGAGGATGGTGAGGGGGCGACAATCCTGGTGATGCAGCACCAGGGACAAGAAGTTATAGCTGAAGTGGTTGCTAATACCATTGCTATCACTCTCAATGCACCGACAGCACCTGTACCAAACATCCATGGACTACAAGATGTACAAGTGTCTACCAAAATTTCATGTAGCAAGATGGATGCAGCCCAACATGAAGAAATGTTGGACCGACTAGTAAGAATCGAGCAACCACTTCTGGATGTCTTCGATCTTCCAAACAACATCACTGCAACCCAGTCGGAGCTGCTATTGGCAAGGGGCAAGAGCCTTGTTTTGGAGGGGCAACTAGAAGTCATTCAAGCTACTTGCCAGTGCTTGGCAACGGAGGTTGCCCAATTAAGAGCCCAGCTTGCTGATCCAGCCATCCTTGACCGTGAAATCACCAGAGATGAAGCTTTTCAATAGCTTCAACTTAAATTTCAGGTTGTTCACGATGAAAGGGAGACGACGATCCTAGACAAGTCCATAGCAGATGCTCGAGCATATCATTTAGAGAAGGACTTGGCAGAGGTTTGCCAGGAGAACGTGCAGCTGACTGTAGAAGTTCATTGCCTACACAATCTTGGTGCAGAGAACGTGCACATGAAAGATTTTATCCACCAATAGCAGGAGGAGCTAGCTAGGGTGAACGTAGATATGAGAAGGTTGGCTGCTAAGAATCAAAATCTATTAATGGAGGAGGTTTGGGCATTGCGACAAAAGTCTGCAATCGAAAGTGCTGCTTGAAAGAACAAGGTCCTAAATTTTAAAAGAGTAAAAAATCATTACAGGGACTAAGTGGGATTGTAGAAGGAGGTAAATGAGAAACACATTCAAGTCGCTAAAGCCCAGATGAACCAAGCGCTCCAGCAGCTTCAAGAAGGAGGCAATGTATGGCCATCCATCTTCGATGGATTGAATGCCTACAACAAAGCAGAAATCTGCCTAAAGGAGCTGCAAATTAAAGAAATGACAGAATATATAAAGTTAGCCAACCTTCGGTATGCAAACCTGGCCATGCTCACAGCCGGGAGACCGTAGTCAGAATTAGAGAAACAAGTGGTTGCCTTGTATTCCCTATACGAGGGAGAGTTTTAGGCGCACAAGGCAATAAAACAAAAGCTAGCAACAGCAAATGTAGAACTCAAGGTCCTCCGTCCAAGCTTTGAAGGCCAACGTATGATTGCGAAGGACCTGGCCTGAAGAATGAGTGACTACCAGCAACTACAAGCATCAATCCGAGCATTCGATATCAAACACAAATAGTTCGTAGCCTGGTTTGTCAATTTGAAAGAACTCATTCTGGTGCTGCCTTGCCCTTGGGAAATTCCAGTTCCAACACACATTGGAAAAGCTACCTGGACTGTGAACGACCCCAGAAGCAAAGAAGAGAAAATGAGGGCTCTCTTGGAGGCTTTTTGAATGTCTCCAGAAGTTGCAGCTACCGCGGGGCTACCGACATCCGTGCTGCCACCAACGCACAGGCCAGAGGCTGGAGAAGGTTCATCAAAATCACCACCCCCAGGGACGGTGTGATCTCCTCTAGCGATTTTGTACATCATCCTACACTGCAGAGGACTAGCGAGGTGTTTAATTTTATCTCTAAACACCACCATTTTTGTAATTTGTCCTCCTCTGTAACTCAGGCACTTGGTAAAGTCATGTTGTTTCATGTGTGTGTCATTTATCTGTTTAAGTTACGTGTGTTGTAAATAAGAATCCATACATTCCAAATTGTAAAGTAACTCGAGGACGAGTTTTTGCTCAGTCGTGGGGGTATGATGAAGTGTCAAAAGTCAATGCATTGACTAGGCTGCGTATACGTAGCCACGTCGACGCGGGCCCGTCGATGTAGCCACCCTACATTGATGTGGCCCCGTTTACGTAGCCACCCTTCCTGGCCTATAAATATGAGGGCCTTGCACCTCATTTAGACATCTTTTTGAGTAGTTGTAGCGAAGCTCTTGTAGTTTGCTCCCACAAGAGATAGAATATTTTCCAAGTGCCCGCAGCAGGTGTATGAAAAGTGATCGGATCTTTATTCGAGCGTTGATGTATCTAAGCCCATTGGCGTGATAGCAATAAAGAGGAAATGTTCATGCAATCCTTATAGCATTTGGACTTAGTTATTTCATGCATTTAATAGTTTAACATGTTTATGATTTATTAATTACTTGTTGATGCTTTTTAAGTTACTTGTTGATTTTTTATGTTTTTATTATTATAATTGCAATCGTTATTGTTCATTCGTAGTTCATTAAAGACATAAGTATGACCATCTTGAACGTAATCCAAACACTTGGTAAGCCCAGTGACGCTTAACGTCTGGTAACCCAGTAGTGTTAGGAAATGCTCAGAACATGCTCGAAAGATGGGACCGGATACTTATGCTAGGAGTAGTTAGAATATAAACTAGGATAATTAGAGATTAGATAATAGTTTATTCATTACCTTTCATACTTCAATTAGTCACTGAAAAAGATAATTAAAAATACATAAAAATCATTAGCCTTAGTCTCACTTAACCAACGTAACAGAGCTTCACAAGTGAGATTAGGATGACAATGACCGTTCTAACATAAGGTTTCATTGGCTAGAAGTCTAGTGTATGTTAAGTGCTTATAGTCTACGGATTTTGACCGAGTCGTGCGTGAACGCTCGTCATTCGTATGGTTGGACGTAGGGATACCTAGCCACTCATCATTAGTATATATTTTTGTTGATGCATTGTTTTCTTTTTGGTAAATTCTTGTAGTTAAGACTTTAACTCCTGTTCCAAATGATATTCCCAGAGCCTACGGACTCTTTGAATGTGGGTTTGTCAGGGCATTAAGGGCATGAGCCTGCTTTGGGGATGACCCATTGACATTCCTATTTGGTGCACCAGTTAAATTCTTTCCCCTATCATTTTTGCAATCTATTTTATTTTGTTCATTTTCATCTTAACATCCATTTCATCGATGTTATAGTTGTCTCTTTTTCTCCATCTTTCTTGTTCTTTCTTCTTTCTCCATTCTATCGCTACCGGAGGTTCGTGATTAGTCATGGGGTTACGGGGCCCAATTTTTTCGATTTTCTCCTAACCCCTACACCTTCGGTAGTCACCAATCTTATATATCCAGATCCATATTATCCATACCACAACTCAGCCAATGGACCTTTCACTGAAGCAAGGTATCAATTGCATCATGATTCATTTACCCTTGCTAATATAAAGACTGTGTTGTGTGTGCAGATGGCAATCATACAACAACGGATTGGATCTGGAAGGAACAATCGGAATGAAGCGGTGCTGAAGCAGCTATGCAAGGAGCAAGACCGATGGCGCACTTACAAATGGACAATGAAAGGCATAATCTTGGCGTTGGCAGCAGCAACACTTCTTTCTTTCTTCCTTTCTCAGCTACCAAATAAGGTCTAATGTCAAATGTATAAGGTGTTCACTCTTGTTGTCATGAATACCAGTTTTTTCTTATCTTGTAATGATGATCTGTTCACATGTCATCCCATTAGTTCCATTTGAGTCAATAATCCCATACTGTTCCAATATTTTGTAAGGAACTCGAGGATGATTTTTTATTTAGTCATGGGGGTATGATGGGACGCGATATCGCATGGGCCGCGATATCGCTTACGTGATATTGCAGTGCGCCGTCAAATCTATAAATAAGAGGCGGCTCTCCTTTATTTTTCATTCTAGGCCTAGACTGTAGTGAAACTTTGGCAGTTTGATCCCTCCAAAGATAGAATATTTTCCATGTGCCCGCAGTAGGAGCTCCAAAGTGAACGGATCTTTATTTGAGCAAATATTGTACGTGAACACATGTTTGTGTATGGCAATAAAAACGAACTTCTTGGATAAACCTTGCAGTGCATGGAATAGGCTAAATAGGATTTTATTTACTATTATTTATTGTTTATCATTTAATCGCTTTATTAGTCATTAAATCTCTTTCAACCCTTCTCTCCTAGTTAAGTGCCTCAGTATGACCGCTTCGAGCACATGCGTTACACTTGGTGATCCCAGCAACGACTAGAGTTTGGTAACCAAGGTTGCATTGGTTCAGGGTGTGAACGGTAAGTGGGAACAAATGTTGATGCTAGGTTAATTAAGGTTTGGTTAGTTAGTTAAATTTAGTTAATTAATCTCTTCACCCTTCACCTTGTTAGCATAGGAGATAAAATAGAAAAAACATAAAAATCATATACCTCAGACTTACTTAACCATACATCGTGACAAATACAAGTTTGGGAAGACAACGAATAATTAACCTTAAGTGTTCCATGAGGCGTGTAGGCACTTAGTCTGCGAGGTTTGACCGGATCGCGCGTGTAACACTCATATTCATATGGTTGAGTGTAGGGGTACCTCACCACTCATCAATGGTGTTTTCGACCATGTAGCCCTAGTGGTATAGAATATGAGGTGCATTATGTTGGTACATGGCCTTCCCCATTCAACCAGCACCTTCTCTACTACCTCCATTCCCAGCTATAGCATCACCGACACCATTATGGCCCAACATGAGGACCTCGTCGAGATCCTGAAATGCTCCACCCAGGCCTTGCCATCCATGAATTTCAATTGCAGCAAGACACGGTCTCGACTCATCAACCCTTCACCGGCTGTGCAAGGTTTGATAGATGGGCAGAATCAATCTGGGCAGTTCTAGTCCTGCATGATCAGCATGAAAAACACTAGCAGAGGACTAGAGTGGCTTGATGAGGAAGAATAGGACCCTTTCGAGGATATTTCAATGGAATTCAAGTGGGTGAAGTGATCAACTTTTCAAATTTGGCTCTCTTGCAATGACTCTTTGGCTCCTTGACTTTTCAGATTTGACTTCCCTATAGTGACTCTTTGGCTCCCTTGCACGTGGTGCGTAATGTGGAGGGCAACAAAATACACTTCGCACACCTCCGCCCCCTCCACANACAACAATTATTATTAAGTCATTTTTGTAATTTTTTTCTTAAATATAACATGAACTGAAAGTGGTAACCAAGAAGCAAACAAGCTTCCTTATTTAATTTCCCAGAGTGGTTGTATGTAATTGACAAATAAGATGTTTGTGCATTTGCAACTAAATATAAAAAATTAACTAGGAAATCAATCTTTTTTTATTTAAACTCTTTACATGATAAACTTTATTGGGTTGAATTAAAGCATAAAATGTTTTTTATTACCCATCAATTCATGAATATAAGATTTAAATTATTTTAAACACCTACAGGCAAAGTTTTTACAAAGAAAATTGACTTTTAATCAATAAATTAACAATGAGTTGTTAGCTTAGTGGAATAGATCTTGGCTTAGTAACCTCAATGATGAACCGCGATATCGCGTCTGTGATATCGGATCCAACCATGTGATGTCGAATACCCGATATCGCGGCCTGTCTCCTTGCCTATAAATAAGAGGTAGTGCCCTTGGTTTCCACATTAGACAGTTAGTCCCTTAGCCAAACTCCTACCATTTCTTCCCCCTAGAATTAGAATTATTTCTTCGTGCTTGCAGTAGGAGTCATAGAGTGAACGGATCTTTATTCGAGCATTGTGTACCTAAGCATACTTTGTGCACAACAATAAAGATGAACTTTATGATAAACCTTGCAGCATATAGAATAGATTAATTAGCATTAATTATTATTTAATGCTTTCCTAGTTAGTTAATGATCTCTCTCACCCTACAACTCTCTTAGTTAAATACACTCAGTACGATCGCTTCGAGCATGCGTGTAGCACTTGGTAACCCAGTAATGATTAGCGTTTGGTAATCCTAGCAGTGTTGCACTAGTTTAGGATGTATGTGGCAAGTGGGAATGGATACTATTTAGGAGTAATTAGAACTTAGTTAATGAGTAGTTAAATTAGATTAGTTACTTAGTTATCTCTCTCCCCCTCCTTACTAGCGTAGGATATAAAACACATAAAAGCCATAAAAATAATATGCCTCAAGCTTACTTAACCATACAATCGTGACATACAAGTAAGTTTGGGAAGACAATGATTAACCAACCCATTATTGTTTCACAAAGGTGCATAGGCACTTAGTTCTTGGAATTTGACCAGATTGTGAGTGAAATGCTCGTATTCGTGTGATTGAGTGTAGGGGTACCTCGCTGCTCATCATTGGCGCCATTATTGGGGACTTAGTTGTTTGTGCACTAAGTAGAACTTAGGAAATCATTCACATCATTGGAACAAACCCTTAGGGTTGGTTAAGAAAAAGATAATAGTACATTGCACACTGAACAAGACAAGATGTCTTCTTCTTCACACAAAAGCACTTCACCACCTAGGACTAACACAAGAAGCAATCAACGGTAGGATACACATGACATTGATCCACCAATCCCTCAATAGTTTTGTGTGGTATATATTCATCCTGATGAATATGTACACAACTTCACCTTTATTCTCCATCAAGATGAACAGCTGCATTGGCATGACTTGGAAGGTAACATAGTGTTACCTCTTGACCATTCAATCCCGAGTATGCTTCTTCGTGCTCTCACATGAATAAGCATGCAACACTTACATGTAGAATACATTGCCTAGGACTATGATTCGAGAGACCATCATCCCACAGAGGCATAACGTCAAAGGAATTTGCAACAAAAGAGACACCATAAGTCTTTAAAGGGAAAATGGTCCAAGGATGCCCCCCACGTTTTAAGTGAAATTGAGGATGATGAACCTGCCTCAAGTAGTCACCCACATAACGATGTTCCTCCCCTTGACTTTGGCCAAGGGGTTGTGTATCAGAACATTCATTCTATTATTCATAACCTAGGAGCTGATACCAATGGACACAAAGTATCTGAAAAAGGAACAAGGACACATGGCAAAGGTGGGCATTCTGATCGCAATCGTGATCGAGGCAGAGACCACAGAAGAGAAGGTAGTAGACACCATCATGGTGGCAACTCTCCTTCTTCTTCATCTTCATTGTCCCCTTCACCCTCTCCTTTAGTGTCTGGACACAGCCATAGGGAAAAAAGATCGTGAGGATAAGGGCAAGCAAAGTGGAAGTCACAGACGAAATAGCCAAGACAGAGGACAAGGGCACTCTAGGGAATCACGACATAAAATAAGGGAGAGTAGGGAACTGTGCAGGCACCATAGATGCCACGAATGAGATGATCATGATGAACCCCTACTCGCTACTTGAAGCATGCTAGACATAACTAAGGCTATGAGAGTTCCAACAAGGCACCAAAAAGATAATAGGATCAAGAGGTTAGACATGAATAACATCCCACAATTTGAAGGGGGATATAACACTAATCCTCAAAATCACTTCCAAGCATTTCACGATGTGTGTGCCTTGCAAAACATAGAAAAAAAGTGGCAAAAACAAAAGTTGTTCCCACAGATACTAGTAAAAGAAGCTGAAAGCTGGTACCAGTCTTTAGAACTGAAATCCATTCGTAGGTGGAGTACTATGTTAGAATTATTCAACGATAAGTACCAAATGTACTCCCGAGTGTCTAACCTGCAAAAGCAAATTCAAGGATGGAAACAAGGAAGTCATGAACTGTTTGATGCTGCCATGGGCCGTTATTATGCACTATTACATCATTGTCGTGACCATGGTTATTCACAGCGGGATCAGCTATGCCATCTCGTGGATGGGCTTAGGCATGAAACAAGAAGAACCCTTGGGACTTATGCCCAAAGAAGGTTATCTGAGCTTAGGTCCCATCAAATTCACAAACTACTGGAGCAAGTTGCTAAGGAAGAAGGTGAGCTACGAAAGAGAGAGAGAGCGGAAGAATATAACCGAGATCCTTCCCTCCAGAAGAAGGGAGTAATATTTTGTGAGGATGAGGAAGAGTCACCACTCAAAGAGATGGTGAATAGGAAAACCTTGCCTATCCAAAAGTTAGCATCAAAAGTATTGGCAAAGGTAGAAAAAATGTGGGACTCCCTGGGTAGTAGGTTTCAAACTGTTCTCAAAGTAGTAGAGGAGTCTAGAGAGCGAGGTAGTGATCGTGACAAAAGAAAAAAGAGAGAAGTAAAAAACGCATGTAACAATGGTAAGGGTAAAGTTGCTATTATTGAAGAGGTTATGGACTCAGATATAGACGATGATAGTGGATGCAAGATATGTCAATATGATCATCCTAATGGATGTTGCGCTGTGATCTCACATCTGCAGGAGTTTGGGGTGTATGCACTTAATCCATGTTTAAAAAAACAACAAACATTCCAACCGTTACCTTATCCCCAAGGTAACCCAAGGCAGTTCCATCCAAGTGGAACTCCCCCATAACCAATTGAGCAACATCAACAGTGGAAGCATCCACAATCATGGGGAATGCCACCACCAAGGCAACAATATCCTTACCAGCAACTTGACCCATATGGATATTACATGCAACATCCAATCTCTCCATGTGACTCTATTAGTCACATTACTTCCTAACATCACTACCAAGCCTACAAGTGCTATAGGACTCTCTCTCCTAGGGGTGATATTCCACAAGTGTACCATCCTTCAAATTCGGTCGCATCTCTCCCATCAATAGCTCCATTACCACATGCTCTAGCAATGCAAGGTGAACTCCCTGCTCAGCCACAGCAACGCAATGCCACAAGGGCTGTTAATCCTCAACCTACTATTGGTTCTGACAACCATATGAAGAAAAAACCTTTCTTTAGAACCAATAGTTTAACCAAGCCTTTGCAACCCCAAGCGGCTGAGTCTTTGGATGTCTCCGTATCAAATAAAGCTTCAAAGCCCCCTTTGAACCTAACACCGCATTCAACGCATACGATCATGTTAACACATGTCGTTACTGATTGGATCATAGCTGACCACCTTCCCAAGAAATTCTCTGATCCTAGGAGTCCCCTAATATATCTACAACTCACTGGGAATGAGCCATGAAAAGCTCTTTTGGATTCAGGTTCCCCCATTAAAAAAGAGCAACATATGTTTAGAGTTGGCTGACCAGTCCATCACTGTTCCCTTGGGATTAGTGAAGGAGATTGTTACCACTGTTTGTGGATGGTCGTATCCAGCTGACTTCTTGATGATTCAAGTGAACAATAGTAAGGGGGACTTCCTAATCATAATGGAAAGGGCATGGCTAAGAACTATCAATGCATGCCTAGGAATCTACTATCTTTCCCTAGAAATATCTAAGGAAAATAATTTTAGAAAGATCAAGAAGAAGAAAGTTCCATGCATCACATACCATGACACAGGGTGTAATTATGTGCAGAGATCATGGGTTGTGCAAAGTTTAACATTGCCTGCATGCAATCAGTATGCACAAACGATCAATATACAAAGGTGTCTGTATATAGTAGCCACACGACAAGAAGACACCCAGTGGCTGACAGCTAATCAAGAAAGAAGCTCACTTATATGCATGGAACTAACTAAGGGTTTGACTTGCACTTACATAGATATCATAGACGCATTAGAGCAAGTCCATCGCCAACTTCCCAGTCTAACTTAGAAAACATCAACTGGGGGAAGTTGGAAATTCCTAAGAAATTTAAATAAGAGCCCCTAGAGCTAAAACCATTGCCCATTGGTATAGAGTACACGTTCCTTAAGAATGGAAAATCGGTAATCATCAATGCAAGACTTGCTCCGCAACAAAAAGAGAGTTTGCTAAAGGTAATAAACAAGTGGTCAAAAGCCTTCACTTGGTCATATCTGGAATTAACTGAAATAGATCCTAGGATATGCCAGCATAGGATTTACACTGACTCTTCTATGAAGCCTTAAAAATAGCCACAAAGACGATTGAATCCAAAGTTGAAACAAGTAGTAAAAGAAGAAATCGAACAACTTCTAAAGGCTGGGTTCATATACCCCATTGCTGATAATGAATGGGTTAGCCCCTTAGTAATCATGCCTAAAAAGGGAGGCAAATGGAGGATGTGCTTAGATTTTAGGCTACTAAACATGGCAATATTCAAGGATCACTTTCCATTGCCATTTGTTGACCAAGTCTTAGACACAATCGTAGAGCATCACTATTATAGTTTTCTAAATGGATATAGCAAATACAACCAAATACAAATAGCCCCAAAAGACCAAGCCAAAACTACATTCACCAGTCCTTGGGGAACGTTTGCATACAAAAAAATGCCATTTGGCTTGTGCAATGCCCCTGCAAAGTTTCAATGCTTAGTTCTAAGCATATTCCAGCAGCAGATAGGGAATGGTGTGGAAGTCTTTATGGATGACTTCTCCACTTATGGAGCAAGCTTTGATCAATCCTTGGACTGATTAGAGCAAGTGTTGAAAAGATTTGTAGAAACTAATTTGAGGCTCAACTGGCAAAAAAGCCATTTGATGGTCCAAGAAGGCGTAGTACTTGGGCATAAAATCTCACATGCAAGGATAGAGGTAGACCTTGAGAAAATCAAAGTCATCCAAGGAATTACCCATCAACTAAAAACTATCAAAGATATTCAATCATTCCTTGGACACACTAGCTACTATAGGAGATTCATAGAGAACTTTTCAAAGATTGCCAAATCATTTGTAGAGTTAAAAAAAAAGGACGTACCCTTCGAGTGGACTAGGGAATGCAAACTGGCTTTCAAAAATTTGAAACAGAAGCTGGTAGAAACACCCATTCTACAAGCTCTTAACTGGTCCAAGCCATTCCATGTCATGACTGATGCATCCAACTATGCCTTAGGAGTCGTACTTACATAGTTAGATGACCAAAAACGCCCTTATTACATTCACTATACAAAAAAAAAGTATAGCTAGTGCACAACTTAACTACACTACTATAGAAAAAGAATTAATAGCTATAGTGTTTGCACTAGAAAAGTTTAGACACTATGTATTAGGTTACAAAGTATTCATACACACAGATCATAGTGCAATCCGGTTCCTCATGAATAAGCCAATGGTAAGCCCCTGTATTATACAATGGCTGGTAATCCTATAAGAGTTTAATTTAATGATGATTGATCGTAAAGGCACCAAGAATGTAGTTGTCGATCATTTATCTTGGTTATGCTAGGACAACAAAGAGGATGAGTATCCAATTTTCGATCATTTCCTTGATGGGTTCCTCTTTGCCAGTGTAGTGAATAACCAATCACCCATGGATAAAAACTGGTATAGTAGCATTCTTACCTATCTCCTTACCCAAAAAACACCACAAGAGCTAGACCTTAAGAAGAAACAACAGTTTCTTCACAGAGCCAAGTACTTTATGGAGATCAATGGACAACTTTACAAAGTATGTTCCGATGGCTTAGTTCGATGGTGTGTTCCTGATAGAAATCAACTGAGAGTTCTCCAAGACGTTCATGAGGGCCCTTGTGGGGGTCATTATGCTGGGAGACAAATGGCTATCAAGATCATGCTTGCATGGTATTATTGGCCTACCTTGTTCCAGGACACCCATCAATTCGTCCAATCTTGTGAACGCTATCAACGTGATGGGGGAATGACTGCTAGAATGGAGGATCCGCAACAATGGATTTAACCATTAGAACCCTTCGACATTTGGGGAATTGATTTCATGAGGTCCATTACACCAATGTCCAATGGAAAAGCTTACATCATAGTTGTCGTAGACTACTTAACAAAATGGATTGAAGAAGCTACCGTTAAAGATTGCACATCATCTATAGCTACACGATTTGTTCAACAACAAGTCATCAACAGGTTTGGTGTGCCACATGCACTTATCTCAGACAACGGTACACACTTCACAGGTGCAACTTTTCAGAAGTTAATGCAACGCTTAGGGGTTGAGCACAAATTGACTACACCATACCACCCCCAAGCAAATAGTCAAGCCGAGGTCACCAACATGGAGATTACTAAGATACTAACTAGAACCATTAGCAAGTATAGGCAAGACTAAAGCACTAAACTGAATGATGCCCTTTGGGCATACCGCTTCACATGGAAACTTCATATAGGCTACTCTCCCTACGAGTTAGTGTATGGAAAACTTCCAACGCTCCCTATCCAAATTGAGCTCCGTACACTAGCCATAGCATGTGACCTCAACCTTGACCTTGATCTAGCACAAAAACAAAGGTTGATGACTCTTAACTTGCTAGATGAGAACCGACTAGCTACCTTGTCATATAATAAGTTGCACAAGGCATTTAATAAACAACGTCATGACTTGAAAATTAGGAAAGTTAAGTATTAGCCAGGAGATAAGGTTCTCTACTGGAACCCCACACATGTGTCACAACATACCAAATTTCAAACACTGTGGGAAGGACCTTACATTATCTATGCAACTTTTCCTTCAAGGGCCATGATCATATATAAACCTGAGAGCCCTGATAAGAGACTGTTAGTCAACATGCAACAAACAAAACCTTTCCATGAGTTTAGAATAGCTAGAACATATGCTACCTCTGTTGGTGGGCAACCTTGCTCATTATTTTGAATCTCCTCCTTCCAACTCAGTCATGGGGGAGATGGCCACCTCGGTTAATCATTGAAGGCCTTCAGTTCTTTTTAATTTTTTGTTTTACACATTTCTTTAATCTTTCTTGTTTTTGTTTTACACCATCGTTCATATTTTTACCATTTCTTTGTGTGATTACTTTATTTTGTTCGTCACCTAATAAGTGTTCATGATGGTGGCATGAATAATACTATATTGATTGCTAATGTTTGGATTTTACTTTTGAAGTATGATGTTGATATTAAGGTATGGTTCTTTTGATTAAACAAGCAATGAGTCCACGTCGTTCATACATCCATAAAATCCTATGGTCTCCCTTGGGCTTAGAACTGTACAGTCCCTTTCTCTAATAAAATTGTTAATGAATTGGTGGCTAGGTATTTCTCAGACTAAGGAAAGACTCAAAGGATGAAAAGGGTGTGACTTCAAGGGGATTTGATGCATTTGTGCTAGCTATTCTCTTGAGTGCTTGGATGCTTTTTCCTTAGGTTTTCCACCATTCTAACCATTCATCAAATCTTTGGAAGTTGAGTGCATAAAAATAAGTCTTTGCATGGTGTGGTTCTCATGCAAAAAACACACAAAAAAAGTGAGAATTCAAAGCACATCCCTTAGACAAAATAATGAACTTGGGCTACATGCACTGGTTATGGCACTGGAAAGACATGTTACCCATGCCTGAAGGTTCCCTCTAACTAAGGTTCTTTCGCTTCCTGATTCTCCATCTTGCTCTTTTCAGAATGGTGGTGACTTTTTGTAGAGGCATTCTTGTTGCTTCAAGAGGATAGGTTGGTCAAATGTGTTAATGCAAGGTCACTAAATGTAGTTTGTTGAGCCTAGATTTGGAATGAGTTCTAATCGGTCACATTAACCATAGAACACACACAAGGGACTTTACACAACCTTGTTCTTGGGTTTCTATTGCATTCTCTCCTCTCCACCTTCCTTTTCCATTTTTCACCTCATTACCAATTTTATCATTAGTCTATATCTTGGTTGATGCATTGTTTTTCCTTGGTAAGTTGTTGTGGGTAAGTTTTTAACTTTTACTTCCAAATGACATTCCTAGAGCCTACAGACTCTTTGGTTTGTGGGTCTGTCAGGGCATCAAGGGCATGAGCCTGCTTTGGGGAGGACCCATTGACATTCCTTTTTGGTGCATTTGTTAACTTCTTTTCCTTAAACATTTCCTGCAATTAATAATTTTTTGTTTCATCCCCATCCATGACATCCATTTTATTGGCATTGTCATTGTTGCTTTTTCTCCACCTTTCTTATTCCTTATCTTTTTCTATCCTATCACTATCAGAGGTTCACTCTTAGTCATGGAGGCCCGAGCACAAATTTTTTCAATTTTTCCTAACCCCTACACCTTAGGTAGTCACTAGTGTTAAATCTCTAAAATCAGTATTTTCCATAACCACAACTCAGCCAATGCACTTTACATTGAGGCAAGGTATCAACTACATTGTGATTTATCTACCTTCGCTCATTTGTGACTGTGTTGTGTGTGCAAATGGTGATCATACAACAATGGACTAGGCCTAGAGGAAACACTTAAGATGGACTGGAATTGGAACATTTACGAAAGGAGTAAGATTGGTGACGTGGCTATGGATAAACAATGGAAGATGCAATCTTGGCATCAGCAACAACATGCCTTATTCTTTTTTCTCTCTCCTTCTCCTCCAGCTACCAAATAAGGCTCGATGTCATTTATGTATAGTGTTCACCTTTGTGATCATGAACACTAATGTTGTTATGTATTGTATTGTTGATCCGTTCACTGGGCATGTTGAGTTTATCACCTCGTTCCATCTTCAATGGTCATTCAGTCAATAATCCCATACCTTCCCAATATTTTGTAAGGAACTTGAGGACAAGTTTTCATTCAATCATGGGAGTATGATGAACCGTGATATCATGTTCGCAATATTGGATCCAACCATGCAATGTCGGATATGTGATATCGCAGCTTGTCTCTTTGCCTATAAATAAGAGGCGGTGCCCTTGGTTTCCACATTAGATAATTAGTCTCTTAGCCTAACTCTTGTCATTTCCCCCCCCAAAGTTAGAATTATTTCTGCATGCCTGCAGCAGGAGTCATAGAGTGAACAAATCTTTATTCGAGCATTGTGTACTTGAGCACACTTTGTGTACGGCAATAAAGACGAACTTTATGATAAACCTTGCAGCATATAGAATAGATTAATTAGTGTTAATTATTATTTAATGCTTTCTTAGTTAATTAATGATCTCTCTCACCCTACAACTCTCTTAGTTAAATACACTCAGTACGACTGCTTTAAGCATGCGTGTAGCGCTTGATAACCCAGTGACGATTAGCATTTGGTAATCCCAGCAACGTTGCAATGGTTCAGGATATGTGCGGCAAGTGGGAACAGATATTGGTGTTAGGAGTAATTAGAACTTAGTTAATGAATAGTTAAATTAGATTAGTTACTTAGTTATCTCTCTCCCCCTCCTTACTAGCATAGGATATAAAACACATAAAAACCATAAAAATCATATGCCTCAAGCTTACTTAACCATACAACCGTGACATACAAGTAAGTTTGGGAAGACAACGATTAACCAACCCATTATTATTTTACAAAGACGTATAGGCACTTAGTCCTTGGAATTCCACTAGATCGTGCGTGAAATGCTTGTATTCGTATGGTTGAGCGTAGAGGTACCTTGTCACTCATCACTTAGGATTCAGCTAAATAACATATAGACTTCTTCAAATCTTAAGGTGTACCTATGTTTCAATTATTCCAAATTCCAACACCTGAATTTCAACAAATCCAAATTCCACATACACCTCTGCGAGGGCCATATCCTTCTAAGTCAAAGCAAATAACGCAAGGTAGATGATGACCGCTGCAACTTTAAACGTGGGTGGGAATGGGAAGGATAGCCGAGAAAAACCAGCCGAGCTTGAGGAAGTTCTGGAAAAATACCTCATTGCACCTTTGTTTTGTCTGGCGACTTTTTACTGATTTGAAAAAGTGACAGTTGAGAATAATTAGGTTACCGATTATTAGCGTGGTAATTTACCTCCCAATTATTCAACCTTCCCACGCAACACATATGTGACCAAGCAGGAGGAGAAGAGACAAATCCCACGCAAATTAGACACGCAAGACGCTCGGTCCCACACCCGTCGCCAGTTCGAATCTCTCAGAGAATAAAGTCGCGAAGCGTCGATTGATTCCCTTCTTGTTTTGCAGATTATTGTTGCGGCGGCTGCGAATTTTCATGCTCCTTGGCCGTCTTCTGTAGTGTTTTCTGGTCCTGCTTCTAACGCATAGGATCATTATCGGCGAAAGAATTAAGGCTTAGTTTTTCTTCCGTTTTAGCATCATCTGCCATTTCGCTGCTTTGGTTTTTGCCTGTAAAAATGTCGAGGATTCCGTTTGTGGAGCTTTATTCTTCTTATTCTTCGAATCGTTCGGCGTCGGTATCGGCTTGGGCGTTGGAGGATATACGGCGGATGAGAGGATTCTGGAATGATATCGATAACTCGCGGGCGTGGCAGGACGGCATTTTCTTCACTCTCTGCGCCGCCTACGCTGCAGTTGCCGCTGTTGCCCTGGTAAGGGCCCTCCGTTTTGTTTTGCTTAGTCTCTTTCGGATCGTTTCGCTTTGGAATGGATAGTGTTTCGGTCGAGGACTTTGTTTTCTTGTTTCGCTGATTGATTGATCTCTGTGTTTTCAATTCTGTGTTTGGAAACATTTGAAAAACGTATTGAGATCCCTTTTTTTATTGTTTTTTTTTTTTTGCAAATTTGAATTTAGCGCGGTGAAATGTCTAGGATATTCAAAGGTCCGGCCAAACGTTGCGACACGAGTCAAGGAACTTAGGGATTCTATTCGTTATTCGTAATTTTTTTATTTTGTATTTCTTACTTGGTCTTCTGATTATTTGATTAGTCATTGAATTGTGCTATCACCGGAATTAATTTATTTGTTGTTAATTGATGATCATGTACACACACACTTGTCCACTGCGCGTTTGAAGGATGGATATGAATTTACAATTGTTGTGGATGTCTGATCAAACTACCAATTCAAATATCTTCAATTTATCAATTTAATGAAGCGAGTGTAGATTTGATCTGGCTAAGCTTGAATGCGATGGCCATGTTGCAAGTTCTTTCGTTAAAACATTCAATTTAAACTATATGCTGTAAATGATATCCCACTGTTGATTTCTATAATGTGAGATCATTCAACTGGTCATGTTTTACTGCTCGGAAAATCTGAATTCTGCCTAAGGCTGTACTTTGTTATGGATAGGCACAAGTAACATACCAGGAACTGTATC
The DNA here is from genome assembly GCA_015680685.1 of Gnetum montanum. Taxonomy (NCBI): domain Eukaryota; kingdom Viridiplantae; phylum Streptophyta; class Gnetopsida; order Gnetales; family Gnetaceae; genus Gnetum; species Gnetum montanum. The sequence continues at coordinate 157,139 of MNCI01038015.1, forward strand.
TTTCAGTGTTCTTTAAAGCTGTAGATAAGCAACTTACGTCCGTACAGATATTTGAGATGTCTGATTGATGATCTGCAGAACACTGTTATATNCTTACTTGTATTGTCACGGTTGTATAGTTAAGTAAGTCTGAGGTATGTGATTTTTATATCTTTTCTCTTTTATTGCCTATGCTAATGAGGGAAAGGGTGAAGAGACTAAGTAACTAACTTTCACTAACTAAGCTTTAATGCCTTAGCATCAGTATCCGTCCCACTTGCTGTTCACACCCTGAACCAATCCAACGCTACTGGGATTACCAAACACTATTCGTTACTAGGTTACTAAGCGTAATGCACGTGCTCAAAGCGGTCGTACTGAATGCACTTGACTAGGAGTTAAGGGTTGAGAAAGATTTAATTAACTAATAAAACATTTAAACATTTAACATTAATTAAGTCCTATTTAGCTTAGTCCATGCAATGCAAGGTTTATCAGAAAGTTCGTCTTTATTTTCGTACACAAATCTGTGCTCAGGTACAAATTTGCTCGAATAAAGATCTGTTCACTTTGAGACTCCTACTGCGGGCACATGGAAATTATTCTATCTCTGGAATGGTAAAATTGCTAGAGTTTCGCTAAGGGTCTAGATCTATATTCCGAAACAAGGGAAAGCCACCTCTTATTTATAGAACTGGTGACGGGCTGCGATATCGCGTCCCATCATACCCCCATGACTGAATGAAAACTCGTCATTGAGTTCCTTACAAAATATTGGGAAGGTATGGGATTATTGACTTGAATGACACTAATGGTAGATGGGGTGACATGTGAATGGATCATCATTACAAAACATGACAAAACTAGTGTTCATGACAACAAGAGTGAACACTTTATACATTTGACATCAGGCCTTATTCGGCAGCTGAGAGAGCAGAGAGGAGAGAGAGAAAAGAAGAAGTCTGCTGCTGCCAACATCAAGATTGTGCCTTTCGTTGTCCATCCATAAGCGCACCATCAATCTTGTTCCTTGTATAATTGTTCCAGCACCAGTCCATTCCAAGTGTTCCCTCCAGATCCAATCTGTTGTTGTATGATTGCCATCTGCACACCCAACATAGTCTGATATTAGCAAGGGTAAATGAATCACAATGCAGTTAATACCTTGCCTCAGTGTAAGGTCCATTGGCTGAGTTGTGGTATGGCTGATGCGGATCTGGGGATATAATATTGGTGGCTACTCGAGGTGTAGGGGTTAGGAGAAAATTGAAAAAATTGGACCAAGACCCCCATGACTAAGAGCAAACCTTTGGTAGCGAGAGAATGGAAAAAGATAAGTAATAAGAAAGATGGAGATGAACAAAATAATTGGTAATTGCGAAAATGTCTAAGGGAGAGAAATTAACGGATTCACCAAATAGGAATGCCAGTGGGTCCTCCCCAAAGTAGGCTCATGTCCTTAATGCCCTGACAATCCCACATTTAAAGAGTCTGTAGGCTTTAGAAATGTCATTTGGAAGCAAGAGTTAAATTCTTAACCGCAAGAGTTTACCAAAAAGAAAACAATGCATCAACCAAAATATGAACTATGGATACAACCGGCAATGAGGTGAACAATGGAGAGAAAGATGGAGAGAAGAGAATGGAATGGAATCCCAAGAACAAGGTGGTGTATAACCCCTTGTGTATTTCATGGTTAATGTGACTTAGTAGATCTCATTCCAAATCTGGCCTCAAACAGACCACATTCAGTGACTTCGCATTAATACATTCGGCCAATCCATCCACTTGAAGTAACAATAATGTCTCCACCAAAGAGTCACCACCATTCCAACGAAACGAGAAAGGAGAAAGTAGGAAGCGAGAAAGGGCCTTAGTTAGAGGGAACATGTTTATTTTAGTTCCATAACTAGTGCTTGTAGCCCAAATGATTGTTTCGTCTAAGGGGTGTGCTTTGAATTCTCACTATTTTTTTTTTGTGTTTATACGTGAGAACCACATCATGCAAAGACTTCGTTATTTTTATTTTGATTGGCTTAGCTTCCTAAAAATGAAGCAATGTCGGAATGGCAAGGAAAACTCAAGAAGAAAACATCCAAGCACCCAAGAGAATGGTCAACACAAATACATCAAATCCCCTTGAAGTCACAGCCTTTTCAATCCTTGAGTCCTTCCTTAGTTTGAGAAATACCTAGTCACCAATTCATTGATAGTTCTTATTATTGAGAAAGGGACTATACATTTCCAAGCCAAGAGAGACCATAGAAATTTATGGATGTATGGATGAAGTGGACTCATTGCCTGTTATATCAAAAGAACCATACCTCGTATCAACATCATAACTTAAAGGTAAAAACCAAACATTAGCAATCAATGGAATACAGTTCATACCATCTGCGGAGCACTTATTAAGTGACAAACTTAACAAAACAAAATAAACAAACACACAAATAAGTGAAAAATTATGAACGATGTTGTAAAACAAAAATAAGAAAAGTTAAGAAATTTGTAAAACAAAAATATGTAAAACAAAAATGTGTAGAACAAAAACTTAAAAAGAAATTGAGGGCTGCGATTGATCAGCATAGGTGGCCATCTCCCCCATGATTGAGTTGAAAGGGAGAGATCTGAAATAGTGAGCGCTTGTTTGAATTTCTTAGAAGTGTCCAAATTCTCCCAATTGATGTTTTCAAGTTAAGGGTTAGAAGTTGGCGACGCTCATGTTCCAATGTATCTATGCTTTCGTTGTGGGTGCAAGTTGTTTCCCCAGTTCGTTCCATGCACATTGATGAGTTGCTCTATTGATTAGCTGTCAACCACTGAGTGTTCTCTTGTTGTGTGGTTGCTACATACAGGCCATTTTGTATGTTAACTTCTTGGGCACACCGGTTGCATGCAGGCAATGTTGAACATTCTTGGACGCCATCACCCTCCGTGTCACTGTATGTGATGCATAGAACCTTCTTCTTCTCGATTTTTCCATAAGTGTTTTCCTTAGATATTTCTAGAGAAAGATCGTGGATTCCTAGGCATGCGTTAATGGTACTCAGCCATGCCCTCCCCATTATTATTGGGAAGTCCCCTTTGTCATTGTTGACTTGGATCACTAGGAAATCAGCTGGGTATGACCACCCACACACGGTGGTAACAATGTCCTCAACCTGTCCCAAAGGAACAGTGATGGACTGGTCAGCCAGCTCTAAGTGAATATTGCTCTTCTTTAGTGGAGGTAGGTTCCAGACTTTATACATCTCCTGCGATATTAAGTTGACTCTAGAACCTGAGTTCAGAAGAGCTTTATGGGGTTGATTCCCAATGACTTGAAGATAAATTAGGGGGCTTCTAGGATCAGAGAATTTCTTGGAAAGATGGCCCACCTTGATCCAGTTGATAACGGTATGTGTTAACATAACTGTGTGCGTTGAGCTCTGTTGTTGGTTTGAAGGGAGCTCCGAAGCCTTATTTGATGGAGAGGCGTTTTGAGGTTCAACTGCTTGTGGTTGTGAGAGCTTGTTTGGGCTTTTGGTTCTGAAGAAAGGTCTCCTCCTTGTACGGTTGTCAGAACCAACAGGGGGTTGAAGGTTTACAGCTCTCGTAGCATTGCGTTGCTGCGGTTGAGTGGGTAGTTCCCTTTGCATTGCCGGAGCAGGTGGTAGTGGAGCTATTGGTGTGAGAGTGGCAGATGGATTCGAAGGATAGTATGTATGTGGTGTGTCTCTCCCAGGAGAAGGAATCTTATAATACTCCTGGGCTTGGTAGTGACGTCGTGGTGTCACATGACCGACAGAGTCAGGTGGGGAGGTTGGCTGCTGCATGTAATAGCCATATGGATCCGGTTGCCGATAAGGGTATTGTTGCCTTGGCGGTGGCATCCCCCATGACTGTGGGTATTGCCACTACTGGTGTTGCTTGATAGGTTGTGGCGGAGTTCCACTTGGATAATACGTTAAGGGTTCGTGGAACTGCCTTGGGTTACCTTGGGGATAAGGTAACCTTTGGGGTGCTTGTCGTTTGTTAAGTTTTGGGTTGAGTGCATACACCCCAGACTCTTGTAGATGTGAGATTATTGGACAACATCTCTTAGGATGGTCATATTGGCATATCTCACATCCATTGTCATTGTCTATGTCAGAATCCACAACCTCTTCGGTGATAGCCATTTTACCCTTACCTTTGTTACACACATTGACCACTTCTCTTTTTTTTTTCTTATTGTAGTCACTACCTCGCTCCTTAGACTCTTCTACAATTTTAAGAACGGTTTCGAATCTACTGTCTAAGGAGTTCCACATTTGGTCTACCTTAGTCAACACTTCGGTTAATTTTTGCAGCGGCAAGGTTTTCCTATGCACCAACTCTTCGAGTGGTGACTCTTTCTCCTCTTCACAGAATTTCACTTCCCTTTTTCGGAGGGAAGGATTGTGGTTGTATTCTTTCGCACTTTCTCTCTTGTGTAGCTCTCTTTCTTCCTTAGCTACTTGCTCCAACAATCTATGAATCCGATGAGACCTAAGCTCAGATAATTTTCCTTGGGCATATGTTCCAAGGGTTCTCCTAGTTTCGTGCCTAAGTCCATCTATGAGATGGTGTAGTTGATCCTGCTGCGAGTAGCCATGGCCTGGGCAATGATGTAACAGTGTATAATAACGGCCCATGGCAGCATCCAAGGATTCATGAGTTCCCTGCTTCCATCCTTGGATTTGTTTTTGTAGGTTGGACACTTGGGAGTATGTTTGATATTTATCATTAAATAGTTCTAACATTGTACTCCACCTCCTAATGGTTTCTGGTTCTAAGGACCGGTACCAGCTTTCCGCTTCTTTTATCAGTGTCCTTGGAAACAGCTTTAATTTTTGCCACTCGTTTTCAATGTTCTGCAAGGCACAAACATCATGAAATGCTTGTAAATGGTTCTGAGGATCAGCGTTGTATCCCCCCTCAAATCGTGGGATATTATACATGTTCAGTCTCTTGATCCTGCTATCTTTTTGATGCCTTGTAGGTATTCTAACGGCCTCCGTAATGTCTAACATGCTTCAGGTTGCAAGTAGGGGTTCTTCGTTGTCATTCCTCTCATAGCGTCTATGATGTCTACGTGGTTCCCTACTTTTCCTAATTCTATGCCTTGATTCTTTCGAGTGCCCTCGTCCTCTCTCTTGACTCTCTTGTCGAGGTTTCTCATTTTGCTTACCCTTATCTTCACAGTTAGGTTCTTTGTGACTGCGTCCTGATGTTGAAGGAGAGGGTGAATGTGATGATGAAGGGGAAGAAGAAGGAGAACCATCGCCATGACGATGTTTCCTACCTTCTCTTTGGTGGTCCCTGCCCCGATCGTGATGATGATTAGAATGCTCACCCTTGTCATGTGTCCGTGTTCCCTCGTTGAACACTTGGTGTTCATGGGGATCAGAACCAGGGTTATGAATCATGGAGCGTAGGTTTTGATACACCACCTCCTAACCATTGTTAGGAGGGGAACATCGTTTTGTGGAGAACCTATGAAAGTAGGTTCACCACCCTCAATTTCGTTTAGGACGGGTGAAGCATTACGGGGGCCTTTGCCCTTCAACGATATGTGGTAACTCTCCTGCCGTGAGTCTCGTTGATGTTGCGCTTCTGTGGGATGGTAGTCCCTTGCGTTGTAATCGCATGCAACATACTCAGTGTATAATTGCGACATGCCAATTCGTGCAAGGGCACGAAGGAGCATGTTGGGGGCTGCTCTGTCTAGAGGCAACACTATGTTACCTTCCAAATCTCTCCAACGTAGTTGTTCGTCTTGATGGAAGACAAAGGTAAAGTTGGGTACATATTCATCGTGATGAATATATACCACATTGAATTGTTGAGGAACTGACGGTTCTTGGTTATGTATGTTGTGCCGTCGACTGTCTCTTGTGTTGTCCCTAGGCGGTGAGGTGCTCTTGTTCGAAGAAGAAGACATTTTAACCTTGTTCGGTGTGTTGATTAACCATTATATAATTTTCTTTTGATTAACCCTAAGGGTTCATTTAAGCTCCCAATGATGTGAGTGATTTCCTATGTTTTACTTAGCGCACAAACAACTTAGTCCCTGACAACGGTGCCAATGATGAATGGCGAGGTACCCCTACACTCAACCATACGAATACGAGCGTTACACGCACGATCTTGTCGAACTCCGCAGACTAAGTCCTTACGCGCCTTATGGAACACTTAAGGCTAATCAATCGTTGTCTTCCCAGACTTACTTGTATTGTCACGGTTGTATAGTTAAGTAAGTATGAGGTATGTGATTTTTATATCTTTTCTCTTTTATCGCCTATGCTAATGAGGGAAAGGGTGAGGAGACTAAGGAACTAACTTTCACTAACTAAGCTTTAATGCCCTAGCATCAGTATCCGTCCCACTTGCCATTCACACCCTGAACCAATGCAATGCTACTAGGATTACCAAACGCTATTCGTTATTGGGTTACCAAGCGTAACGCACGTGCTCGAAGCGGTCGTACTGAATGCACTTAACTAGGAGTTAAGGGTTGAGAAAGATTTAATTAACTAATAAAGCATTTAAACATTCAACATTAATTAAGTCCTATTTAGCTTAGTCCATGCACTGCAAGGTTTATCAGAAAGTTCGTCTTTATTTCTGTATATAAATGTGTGCTCAGGTACAAATTTGCTCGAATAAAGATCCGTTTACTTTGAGACTCCTACTGCAGGCACATGGAAATTATTCTATCTCTGGAATGGTAAAACTGCCAGAGTTTCGCTAAGGGTCTAGATCTATATTCTGAAACAAGGGAAAGTCGCCTCTTAATTAGAGAACTGGCGATGGGCTGCGATATCGCGTACGTGATATCGCAGGGGCCGACGCGATATCGCGGCCCATGCAATATCGCAACCCATCAATAAGTCTTAACCAAGGAGCTACACATTAGTAATATGTTAATAATACATACTTTTACCGTCATATTTTAATGAAGATACATCAGTTCATTAATATGTCTGGTCAGAGGACACCGTCACTTGCTCCCTTCCAAACGATTCTAAAAATATTATTAGAGTCAGGTAGTATCATTGATGAAAAGCTTAAAAAAAGAGAATTTACCTTAATATCGTTATTAAAATAATTTCTGTAATTTTTGAGTTCACTTTTCCATCAGCTCGTAGAGTTTTTCATTGGAGATTATCACTTTTTTATTGTTAATTATCAATTTCTGAATATAGTATTTTATTACCTAAGAACAAGTTGTTTAAAAGTATTTCTCAAAAGTTCGGTACAAACTTTGATGGATTTCCCGATGGTCTGCATCCTTTTCATTTATGAAGCATGTCAATATTTCTATAATGGTGTATTTTCATGTGTTCTTATTTTGATTCATTTATGAAGCATGTCAATATTTCTATAATGGTGTATTTTCATGTGTTCTTATTTTGATATGCTCATGAATAGAGGTGTATGTTAAACTCAATGTTGTTTGTTCTTTAAGATGAAATTTGTTATCAGGGATTGACATTTTTGGCTAGCTGAGAATGATTATACCATCTTGGTACCTAGAAATTATTAGTTGATAGTCATTGGAGGAACAGGCTTTTACGTTGGTGGCTGCAGGCACTGAGGCTTTTACCAGGGAGTGCATAAATTCGTATTTCTCCAAAATCTGTGGCCAGAAATCCCTTGTCTCTTGGAATGGCTTTTGTCCTTCACCTTTGGTTAAAATTAAAGAGCGATGTATTACAAACACTGAATTATGTGTATTAATAAACATGACACAGCCAAATATGTCTATGGAGTCCATTTGTCTTTTTGTAGTAAGGTCATAAGAGGTCATCATGTTTCATTGCTAAGAAATAATGATGTTGGCATAAGAATAGTGAATGAATGTATATATATGATCATTAATTTTCAGTCAAGAATACGACATTATGTTACGGAAGAGTGAGTATTCAAATTCAAGTTGTTTCAAAATCAACTTAATGTGGTTTTGTGTTTTGTTTCATTCTGTTTTATTTTATGATGAATGGTAAAAATGCAGAGACTGATAAAGCATTGTAGTCGCAAATTTTAATGCAGAAAACTTAGCTATAATCTGTTAAGGCAGAAACACTAAAGAGGGTACTCTAGTGTTAAATTGACCTGATTAAGTCATTTTCTGAGTTATATTTGCTTTGATCTTGAAGATGGATTTTGCTATAGTTTTATGATTTTCTTTGGACTTTAGATGTTACTGAGTACAAATGTTGCTTATGTATATGCAAAAGAGTTCTAATCATATTAGATACAAATGACAGATACAACTCATTCGTATTCAACTTCGAGTTCCAGAATATGGTTGGAGAACACAAAAGGTTTTTCATCTCATGAATTTTATAGTCAATGGCGGTGAGCTATGCTGAATTTAGCTTCACTTTGTTAGTGTCTGTTAGGTCTGTTTGTTTCTTTATTTCTTTCTTTTGAGATTACGTGACAGTTTGAATCTGTGATGGCAGTACGGGCTATAATTTTTGGATTCCATGTGCAAGTATTCAGCTTTAGGCCAAGGGTAAATATGGTTTCTTCCCAGAATGTTTGGATTTCTATTCAGTTTCTTTAAGTTTTGATTTGGGTATTTTGCAACAAGTTGATATTTATATTTAAGTATTGGTAGAAAATGTTATAGGAATTATAAACAAACGTTACTTGTAAATTATTCTTTATTGACACATTGGAAAGCGCTACCAGTTAAATAAGTGATGTATACAATAGTTATTGATTTTGTAGTAAAAATTACCTTACATAAGCATAATCGAAATACTATTTAAGTGTGAATGGACATCGTTTTAGGTGGATTGTTTGATGTAGAACAAATTATGTACTGTTAAGAAAATTTAATAGCTATGGTTACTTAAATTTTAAGAATGTACTCAAATATCTAAATTTAAGAGTGCACCCCACCAAATTGACACAATAGTTTTCATTTAATGGTGCATTTTTACTAAATTTGCATGCCTTGCTTTCTAATGTGCCTAGTGAGGATTGCAATTCTTGCATCAGAAGTGTTTCTTCCAAGGGTGTGCATTGATGTGAGGTCTTCTACTTGAGGGGACTTCATGAGTAATTCACGGTTAATGTTTGTTTACAGTGTCACTCCACATTTTATGATATCATCCATTACTAATTTGTGTCGGTGCATTGTTGGCTCTTATTTCTATGATAGTCATCAAACTGTATTAAAGAAGTTCGTACAGGACAAGTTCTCTCTATATCCCCCAAACAATCATATCATTCAATTCTGCATTTATTGCATGTTATTAGAACATATGCACATCATCTGTTATTTCTTTGCTTGTTATCTACCTTCCAATGTGTCATTTGTGATTTTATTTTTTCTTTGACCATGCGATACCAGTTTGTCTGCTACACCAACCTTTTAGTTTTGTTTATTTTTAGCCACACATACTCTGCTGTATACAATATTTGACAGAGATTATGTTTGACATGTTGCTTTTAACAGACTCCTGCACTTTGGTCACGTTATCTACGAGTCTGTTTATGGTAGTTTATTTTTAGAAGCAACTTATATATGAACTAGTTGTAAAATGTTTATAGATAGTTAAGTAGTCTTCTGTAGGTAATGTGATCATTTAAATATATTAGCAGGGAACATATCTTTTTCCGTTGTGAACTACCAATTAATGGTGATGTGTTGTTGAGTCTGGCCATGTACAAATGTCAACTGCTTAATTTTAACAACATGCTAGCAAATGTCAAGCTGTTAGTATGTGAAACATTTTCTGCATACATTGCAGATTAAGATATTCATGGCTAGAGGTTTTTCCTGGTCTGTTCTGCTTTTAAATAATGATTATCTAATTTTTTATTTCATTGATGAAATTCAGGTTTTCTCAATTGTGTTGTTAGATCTTCCTGGTTTGTTATTCTTTTCAACGTACACGTTGCTTGTCTTATTTTGGGCTGAGATATACCATCAGGTATGCGTTTATCATGTATTATTTGTATTTGAAATGGGCGAATGTTTTATTGAAATATAGTTGACTTAAACACCTTCTCTTTGCTATTGATTTTAGGCACGAAACTTATCCACTGACAAGCTGCGGCCATCATATGCCGTTATTAATGCAATAATATATTTTATACAGGTATACCCACAGAAATACTATGTTAGAATAATTAAGCATCTAGTTATCCTTGAATAGCCATTTTAGTCTGGGCTGTACCTTTTCCGATGGATTATGTTAATGTTTAATAGATTCACATGGATTCTTGGTTTAATTTTCACTTTCAGTTCTGCATTTGGATATATCTATGGATAGATGACAACACTGTTGTGGAAGCAATTGCAAAGCTATTTGTTGCAGGTTCTCTGATAGTTTTCAATGTGTGCATTTCTAATTTACCATCAGGATACCATTGTTAATTTATCAAGACTTTTGAACTCTTTTCTTTTGAAGAATAATATTGTAGAGAATTGATGACTTGATGGTGCGACAATTTCACAGTTACATCATTTTGTGCGGCTTTGGGATTTCTTCTCTATGGAGGAAGGTATTCTTACTTTTCCAAACCACTAGAAATGAACGAGTTTCTTCAAAAATTATTGTATCACTCAAATTTGTTCCTTGGCCTTTTGTCACTAGGCTCTTCCTAATGCTGATGCGGTTTCCAATTGAGTCACAAGGACGCAGAAAGAAACTTCGCGAGGTTTGTGCATTCATTTTTGTATGAACGTATTGTATCTGCAATATTGTCGTAATCATTTTAAAATTACTCTTATGTTGTCGTAATCATTTTAAAATTACTCTTATGTCAAGGACGCATGAAGGATTTTTGTGAGGTCTGAATTTCGAGTATTGTCTTTAATCTGTAGTATTTAAAATTGTTGCATTTTAAAATCTTTCACAATATTATGAGTAGTTGCTTTAGCTCCGACTTCCGGTTTACAGGATTTGTTCTTAGCAACCATCCATGTGGATAGAGAAATATGTTTGGTATCTTCGTAATCAAACAAAAATAGGCCAAAAATTGATAACTTTTTTATATAATTCTATAAATGTTCCATACATGACTTGTTATTTGCTTTGTTGGTCTCTCTTTTGAATGACATGTTTGTATGTAAGGTTATATATATATATTTAAATTTAAACTATGTCATTAAGTGTTATGCTTGATACAGGTTGGTTGTGTCACAGCAATTTGCTTTACATGCTTCTTGATCAGATGCCTGGTGGTAAGCTTCCTTTCCTTATAATTATAGGCTATGTAACAATAATGTTGTAGGCAACCATGTATCCTCCAACTTGTGTACCGGTGAAGTTCATATACATTTTTTTTGTCCGCAGGTAGCTTTGTCTGCTTTTGATTCAGATGCCAACCTTGATGTGATGGATCACCCAATTCTGAATCTTATATACTATTTGGTAAAGTGATTTTGCAAGTGTTTGTTTTGACAACCTTGCAGTAACACCTTTACACAGTACTAATATTTAAATTATTTGGTTTTGTCAGCTTGTAGAGATTCTTCCATCAGCTCTGGTTCTCTTCATCCTTCGTAAGTTGCCGCCTAAAAGAGTGTCAGGTCACTACCATCAAATTCGATGATACGACGACGATGACTTAAATTAAGGACGAACAATGGAACCGCTATTTCAAGCAGTTAGTTTCTGATCAAGGTATCATCCATGTTTTTATAACGTTGTTTTAACCTTCAGGTATCACGTGTGAAAAATATCATTGCAATTTGCCGGATGTGGAATATCCAAAATGTAAATTTAAACTACATTTTCAACAAGTCGATACGGGGTTTTGTTGTATATTTCATGTCAATGAATTTATCATAGTGCAGGTTACTTAAAAGTTTTTCCATCTTTGTAACTTGCCAAATTATGGTTACACTAGTATAGATCATTTATTCAGCGTCAAAGAAGATGCAGGAAAATTGATGTTCGGTAATGAAACATATATTTATGTAGAACGCACATCTGTTTATGTCGAACGTGTGTTATCTTCGAAACGTTATTTTTTCTTAGCAGTGAGCTTCAGTGTTTTATTGAAGTAAACTTTCTGATGTATTTCAATAAATTTTATTTTGTTTGGATGTTGTTGGTATTCTTCTTTTCTTCCTTCTTCGATCTTCAATTTAGACTTCGGTTAACAATTTTCAGAATTTGGATTACACAAAAACATTCGGCTATTTCATACCTTAACCAAAATAATTACAAAAAAGAGGGCTATTTCATACCTTGACCAAAATAATTTCCAAGTGTAATGTATGAGCGTCGACAAACTTTTTATCGTCATCTACCAATAATTATAGTATATTTCCAGCCACAAATGTCATAAATCATTTGTTGTCCTTGTATCAAAGTACTTGGTTTTATGGGGAATGAATTCTAATGTAGTTTTATGTCTGGTAAACTTGTTTTGTAACCTGCGTTAGTTTAGCATCGAGGCATGCGATATTGAGCTAATGAGATTATTGTTTCCATTGTGCTATTTGATTCTATTTAGACTTTCACGATGCCTTTAGTTTTCAGATGCAAAATTTCTTGAAACGATGACATTCCATTTGTGAAAATTGAAGTCGTTTGGAAGAATTTCACCATGGTAAGTCACATAAATAGGTATACGAATCAAGACATTTTACAAGGATTGTATTATGAATGGTTAAAATTGTCAAGTTTTGTGATCATTCGACCACCTGATGAAGGAAGTGATAAACCATTTATGTTGATAGAACTTGATATAACAGCTTTGGAGTTTGCCTACGCTATAGTGAGATTGAGCGCACGGTGCCTTTAGCATGTTGTATATATTCAAGACATTATAAAACATAGTTTGAGATCTAAGTTGAATACGTTATTGTTTATCATACGTGTTGTTCATGATATTTACCCATGAATATTCAGTTGTATTTACGGATATAGCGTTATCATCATGATGTTTGGGAAAAAGAAAAACATAATGATTAGTTTTGAGTCATTTAACAAATGATTAATATAAAGTATTTATTAAGTATAAACAATAGATGTTATTATCATGGTTTAAACATAATGTTATGATGTTACTTTATATAGGTCTTGTTTTGAATATTGAGCTTGATAGAACATTCCAAATCTTTAACATCTTTCAAGTTTAAATATTTAAAAATTAAATGTGTTTTATTATATAATTTAACAAATGTGCCTTGCTATATAATTTAACAATTCCATGATTTGAGAGAGTGAATAATAATAAATAGATATAATCACTTAAACTTTCCTCACAATACAATAAGAATCAAGAATTCATATAAACATCATTGAAGTAACTAGTTTCATCTATATTTGTTACAAAAATCATTTTAAGTGTGCATTGCATGGCCTTATGGAATAATATCATTCTTGATTAGTAAAGTGAAAATAAAATTCATCTATATTTGTTACAAAAATCATTTTAAGTGTGCATTGCATGGCCTTATGGAATAATATCATTCTTGATTAGTAAAGTGAAAATAAAAAATATAACAACGACACTATTTTCTTCTTTAGATCTAATTATGTTATAAATTATTTTGGCTCTAAAGTTTTTTTGAAATGATAGAATCGCTAGAGATATCAAGGCATCATCTTACAAAATGTATTGCAACATAATAAATTATAACCCCTCGAGGAAGTAAACTAGCTTGTCATGGCAAAGTAAAATTTTAAACTTCATCATCACATAAGGAGAAATACAAGTGAGAAATTTTAAAACAAATAACATCATTTAGTAAATGACTCTATATCTTTGTTCAATAAATTTTCAAATATGCTAGATGATGATTCTCCTTTGGATTTTCACAAGTGTTTTCACTATAGATTCAAAAGCTTGAATTTTACTTGATGGTGCTGGAATGTTAGATGTAGGATCCATGTTTTCCTTTTGATTAGTGTGGGGTGCTTAAGGACTTTTCATGAATCTCATTAAATATGGCTTGAAGGGGTGGTGGACTCATGGTGGGAATGATAGGTGAGGATGTATGATAGTGTGCAAATACATGATTTTTTAACTCCTTAAGAATCAAGGGCCAATCCACATGGCCATCCTCCTTGATCGTGACATAGAATAGATTAATAATGGCCATGAAATGAAGTTCTTCCTATCTTTGATACATACATGATAGACAATTATTTAGAGTAGACATTTTTAATTGTGATATTAATACTCTAGTGGTAGGAGTTGTACATGCCTTATTCCAGTGTTCTATGCTTTTGGAGCACTTAATCAACTAATGTCTTGGAAAAGTGACTTTTTTTATGGTAAAATCAATCTTCATCATCTAACAACAATATTTCAAGAATCTTTTTTGGATCTTGCCAAATTACCAAATTTGCCCAAACTAAAAAATGAACTAGGCATCATTGTAAGCACAAACAAAGTTTTCTATCAAAGGTTGATTATTAAACACTATGAACTCCATAAAAGGGGTCAAACCATATCTTTTTTAAGTTCATAGAAAATCATTTATTTACTAGCTCCATAGCCATATTTAAATCAAAATAATGATATTGAACACTAATTCATGGAGCTAGATGCTTAAAATATTTCTCCTTTTTCAATAGTAGGTTGAAGCTTTGTGACTTATTTACCACAACTTCATGATGAGGTGATATAGTTGAGTGAGCCATTATTTTCTTTAAGGTCTTCCTCATAGCAGAGGATAAATCCTTACTATGGGAAAACCCATTGTGAAGGTTGGACTATGGTATTGGCAATGGTGGTGACGATAATGATTCTAAGATTTTATGCTCAAAAGAGTCTGAAGAGAGAAACTTGTTATTACACTTCCTTTTAGATGTACTTAGTGATTGTCCTTGTTAAACTTTACTGATCTTAAGAAGGTAAAAGTAGCAAATGATTTGTAAGAATTGATAATTTAAAATATTTAATTGATTAGAACTTCAACATGCAACTCACAATTCTTTGAATAATGAATATAGAAAATGATTCTTTAGACCTTTTGGTTGGAATAGGTTGTTGCTCACTTGTTACCTATACTTCTTCTTCTACTTGGCTTTCTATAACTTACAACTTGACACTAGTCAAACTATAACTTGATGAAGAGTCATGACTCCAATACAAACTAACACAACTCAACACAACCAAGTTTATGAATTCGTAAGAGTACAAGTCTTACAAATTATACTTTGTAAACCAATATTTCTTTATGACTTGATTAAACTTGTTTACAAATGGACTTTGTTGATTTACAAATTAACTTTAGGGACTGCTTATCCACTTATGACTTTTACAGAGTGGAAACTTGTTTACATTATTACGAGCTAAGACAATGTATGAATTACTCTTTAACACTCCTTAATTCATACTTTGTCTTATTAATATGGTATGTGTGTTTTAAAAGTAGTATGCAGTGTTCGAGTTAAGGCTAGAGTATTGGAAAGTGCCTACTCCAATATTCATATCTTGCTCTTTTATAACTTCATACTCTCCTCCTCCTCACTTCATACTATGATAGAGTAATCTTACATTGATAAAATCTCCAAAGCCTTCAAATTTTTACTTAGCTAGGACCTTCATAAAGCCATAAGCCTTCTAGATTTTGGTTGAAATATATTGAATATCCACAAACTTTTCTTGATACTTTTATTTAATAAAGTGCATACTTACCTTAATATATTTACTTTTGTCATGGAACAATGAGTTTCGTACTACTTTAATTGTTGCTTGATTGTCACAGTGGATCATAATGGGTTTGGTACATTAACATCAATTTTTATTAGAAGTTGCTCAATCCACATCACATCCTGAACTATCTCTTGTACTACTTGATATTCTACTTCTATAGAGAATAGTGACCCTATTCTTTATTTATTGCTTTTCCAACTAATATGATTACCATGAACTTGATTAGGAACCATGTTCTTAAGCTTTTTATCAAGAGTATCACCTTCTTAATTGGCATCTACATATACTTCTAGAGTTACTGTTAAAGTATTTACAAGCATAAGTCCATACGATAAAGATATCTTAAGATTAGAAATGCTACCTACATGTGTTGATGATTTGGATTTTGCATTGCCACCACTAATTGATTGATGGTAATCTAAATATTAGGCCTTAATAAGATACATGATTGCACCAATGATTAGGTGGTATTGTGTTAGATCTATTGATTCTCCTTCAACATTTATCTTAAAGCTAGGTATCATAAGAATATGGGATTTCTTACAAATTATCATATTGTAATTTTCTAGTAAATCTATTGTATATTTGGCCTAAGAAAGAGTAATATCACTTTCTCTAATTTATTTTTATATCTAGGCAAAAATGTGCCAATCCTAGGTAACAAATGTCAAATTGTAATGATAGTTGATGGTTGAACTATTGCACAATCTTTTGTTCCATTGCTACTATGATGATATTATCCACAAGGAAGGCTATCACAATTTGTAAGGTTTTATTATCTCTCAAGAAATATCAATTATTTTCGTTTTGTGATTTAATGAATCCATACTTGATTAATAATTCACCAATCTTTTGATACTAGACTCTAGAAGCTTACTTCAACCTATAAATTGTCTTTTGTAACTTGCACACTAGCTTTGCATCTCTTATAAATCCTTTTGGTTGCTCCATGTATATTTCTTCTTATAATTCTCCATATAAGAAAGTTGAATTAACATTGGTTTTATGAATTTTCCATTTCATCTTATCAGTTAGGGTTATTATTATTCAAAAGATGACCATACAAGTAGTGGATTCAAATATCTACTCATAATCTATATTTTTTTATTTGGGAAAAACCTTTAGCTACTAGCTTAGCTTTGTATTCAACTAATGTTCCATCCTTCGTAAGATTAGTCATAAAGACCCACTAATTTTTAATAGGTTGACGATTCATAGTACATAGAACTAACTTTGAGACTCCTCTATTTTTCATCATGGTGATTTTAGCCTCCATTGTCTTTTTCCAATGATTCATAGTAAATGCCTTTGCCATAGTCTTTGGAATCTCTTTACTTGATATTGTAACGTTAACAATGATATCATTACTATGTAATTTTTAATATTGACTTTTTATAAGTCTTAGTTCATTTACATATAGGTTGGCCTAGTTACTTGCACTCTTAATGGTTTGTTCCCATTCTCTATATCTCTTTAGTGCTATATTTTTTCTTTCATCATTGGCACCTGTATCTTCTACAAGATAATCTCCATTGTTGGACATTGGTAGACTTATGACCTAATTATTATTTTGGTTCCTTAACTGTTCTTGAATATTATAGTCTTGATCATAGAATTCTGGTTTGGGATTATTTTCATTAACCACATCTTAACAAGAATTATGTTTAATGATTTAATACCTTTTCATTTCTTCTAATAATTCTTCTTCATTGAATGTTACATCCTTTGTAACAACTAGCTTCTCAAGTTCTATATCCATGATACAATATCCTTTCATATGAATTCTATATCTTACAAAATATCTCTCCCTTGCCTTATGATTGAACTTGGTTATAGAGGGTATATGGTAGTAAACTTGACACCTAAAAATACATAAATGTGTAAGTTTAGGCTTATGGCCATTCTAACTAGTATTTGAACATGCAAACCATAAATACATTGTGGGACTCTTATTGATAATATGAACAATATTATATACAACTTCTTCCCAAAAGGCATTATCAAGTTTAGATTGAGCCAACATACATCGTACCATCTCTCCAATGGTTCTATTCTTTCACTTTATAAGTCCATTTTGTTTTGGATAGTAAGGAACAATCTTCTAATGAATAATTTCTTCTTTCTTGAGGTATTCTTAAAGCTCTTTGCTTATGTATTCTATCCCATTATCAGTTTGCAACTTCATAATGGAAAGACCAGCTTGTTTTTCCATTAAGCTCTTCGATTCCTTAAAGGTCTCAAGTACTTCACTCTTGAACTTAATAATATATATCCACACTTTGCAAGTGAAGTCATCAATATAGGTCATGGAGTACTTAGCTCATCCTAATGAAGTTACATTTGTAGGAGCCAACATTAAAGTGTATAATCTCTAGCTTCAATTTAGCTTACATTCTTTGTATTAGTGGAAACATTAATCTCATTTGTTTTCCTATAGCACAAGATTTGCAAAATATTTCTTGATTTAAGTTCAAATGGGGAAAGCAATTTGAGGCATATTGTAATTTCTACATGTAGCTTTTGTTCATATGTCCAAGTTTTATGTGTCAAAATTTATCCTCATAGTTTCATGAAGCGTAGTACAAATCACGTCTCTTATAGGGTGTAACTTGAATACATCATTTTTTTCTTGTCTTTCAGCTAACTTTCTTTATGTTCTATTTTTAATATATTGCATCTTACATTTTTTTATTGATCTTGTTCAAAGTTCAACCTTATGCTCAAATTTCACCAATTTAAAGACCAAAAGAAGATTACATCCTTTTTAAGGCTAATGCATAATACATGTTGTTAATTTGGACTAATTGATCAATAGTCTTCATACTAATGTTATCAATTCTCTTATCCTTGAAAATGGCTCTAGTTGGTGTAGTGACTTGTCCAACATTAATGGTACATAAGCTCTTAAATAGGTTTTGGTTCCCAAATACATGTCTTGAAGAACCAAAATCTATATACCATGTATTGCGTTCAACTTTGACAATTGAGTTTTGGGTTGTAATATCTTTTTTTATTGAAACTAATTCATCCTTTAGTAGATTAGCTTCATTCCTTTAGTGGTTAATGTTATTGTCATTTCTTTGTTGGTTTTGTTTGTCCATTCATTTTTTCATAAATCTTTTTTGGACTACAACAAATCTTGGATTTTTCAAATCAAACCAATAGTCCTTAAGCTTGTAACCCTTTCTGCCACATATGAAATAACCTTTTTTTCTTCTTGTATGATTATTAGACCTTTATCCATGATTCCTTCTATTAAATGAGTTGGACACCCATTGTCTTCCTTGTTTATTTTTTGAAGTATACATGACTTGCTTTGTGTTATTCAGTTTCTACTCAACCTCCATGATAGTTTCTTATAAGTGGAGTTAGATTATCAATGTTGAAAAGTTTAGTCAATCTCCGAGTGCATCCAAAGCTTGGGTAAAGGCTTTGTACTATTCAAGTAATGCCTTAAATAGGCAACTTACTCTTTTATCATCCTTAATTTTCTTACCTCACATTCCAATTTAGATATGATCAATGTCATATCCTTGACAAAGTTTGTTAGCTTTTGATCTATCCTCATTTTCATTATTTTTAACTTAAGAAATAGATGATCCTTCCAAATTTTTGCAGTTGTTTCTATACCATAAATCAAGTGGGATACTTCTTCATAAACACTTGTAAATAGAACACTTAAGGTCATTTCATTTTTATACTTTTTTAATCATCATCAAGGCTGAAACTTGGATCGGAGACTACATGGCACAATCAAATTGCATGTAGAATTATTCTCATTCTTTGTTCCTAGGTGTTATAATTATTTATTGTAAACTTATATATATTTGTTACAACAATCTTATTCACCAAAGATCTTAAGAAGTTCTTATCTTTCTCTTTTAATGACATATTATGCATGAAATTTGTAAGGTCATCTCTATTCTCATCTTTCTTCTTCTTCATGGAGTCCTTTTCTTGGTCTTGCTTTTTACCTTATCCTTGCTTTATTACCATGTTAGACTTTACTAATTTAGAGAATTGATAATTCAAAAATATTTGATTGATTGAAATTGCACTATGAAACTCCGAATTCTTTGAACAATGTACATGGAAAATGATTGTTTAGATCTTTTGATTAGAACATGTTTTTCATCACTTTTTACCTATACTTCCTCTACTTCTCTTTTTATAACTTACAACTTAACATTGGCTAGACTTTAATTTGATGGATAGTTGTGACTCTAATAGAAATTGACATAACTTAACTTAACTAGGTTTATGAATTCATAAGAGTACAAGTTTTATGAATTATACTTTGTAAACTAATATTTCTTTATGATTTGATTCAACTTGTTTATGATGGACTTTGTTGATTTATGGACTCCTTATTCACTTATGACTCTTATGAAGTGACAAATTAACTCGTAATAATTTAAACAAGTTAAGATTATGTATGAATTATTCTCGAAAAATAATCTTCATTGACCAACGAAAAACTATAGAATTTAGGATTTTTGAAATATACCTTTGAAAACATCGAGGAATAAAGGTTACATAAATTTAAATATCTCATATTAGCCATAACCAATCAAAATAATTTAATTTTTGATCCAAAAGATCATAGTCAAACCAAAATATTTGATGAAATTATATACTATGGCTAAAACTCTAATTCACACATTGTTTTGCATGAAATTGTCAATGTAAATAGTTTTGACAAACTTATCTTAGATAGTCTAGATAAAGATAATTGAAATTTAGAATGCATAGTAATAGAGTTTACTAAATTTTTAAATAATTGAAGCTTTGCATCATTTGCTTGTTGATGAGTGGCGAGGTACCCCTACACTCAACCATACGAATACGAGCGTTCACGCACTATCTGATCGAACTCCATAGACGGGCTAGTTGTGGTATCTAGATAATTACACATTGATCATAGTTTTCTATCTTCCCACTTGGACTAGTATTTGCTTTGTCACGTATGGTTTAGTCCAGAGTGAGGTGTATGATGTGGTCCTAAGCTAGTGCTACTCCTAGAGGTAGTGGAAAATAACTTTGATTAACCTAAGAGGGAATGGGAGGAGAGAATCTAAGCTAGCCTAAGTGTGATGAGCATCCGTCCTTAATCATCCGTACACATCTTGGACCTCGTGTACTACTATTGGGATTACCAAGCGCATGTCCTAGGTACACTATTGGGATACCAAGTAGTCACACTTAAATGCTCGTGATTAAGTTGTACTCATTCCATGTTTAATAACAGGGCTAGGAGAGGAAAGTAAAGAGATATTAAGTAAGAAAGTAACAAATAACAATTAAAACTAAGTGAATGCTGCAATGATGAAGTAATCTCGATCTTTATTGTCGATCATGTGCATGTCCAAGTACGTCACACTTGGATAAAGGTTCCGTATAATTACAATCATCACACTGTAGGCATGCACTAGGGAAAGGGTTGAGAGGAATTGAAAACTAACAAAAAGATCCTACTCTAATACTAACTTTTCCTATGACTCTCCCGTGCATCCAATTGTGTATTTATAGGCTCACATAGAAACCACGATATCGTGTATTTGATATTGCTAGTGAGGTTGCAATATTGTGTACCTGATATCAAGGGTTTAATATCGAAGCCTAAAAAATCATGGTTCATCATACCCCCACGACTAAATTAAAACTCATCCTCGAGTCGAAAAAAATGAGAACAAGCCCCATTGATTACACAGTGGATAGGTATGGGATTATTAACTGACTAGGAATTTAGTCATGCTGTAGTGGAGGATTGCATATGACAAAATTGGGACACAAACACAAAATTACATAATTTACTAAAACTCATGTGGTTCCTGGTGGCGGTGGCTCCTCCATGGGTCTCTTCCCTT
Organism: Gnetum montanum; assembly: GCA_015680685.1. Lineage (NCBI taxonomy): Eukaryota > Viridiplantae > Streptophyta > Gnetopsida > Gnetales > Gnetaceae > Gnetum > Gnetum montanum. The sequence continues at coordinate 178,630 of MNCI01038015.1, forward strand.
TATCTTGTGCTCTAGGCTTTGGAAGTTGAGGGCTCTAAAGGAGTGCTTGGTGCTTTTCCTCTTTGGTTTGGGGGTCCAATGCCATTCATGCTAATGCTCCAATGTTTGATGGAGTCGACACCTTCCATGGGCACGGTAGTTGCTGGAACATCTAGTTGCCCTTGACATACCAAGCCGCAAATAGCCATTGTTCCTCTTCATAGGCTTGAGCCTTGATCTCTCCACATTTTTCTTTGCTAGATTATTCAGTGGCAGTAGTTCCTTGATGGATGTTGAATGATTGTGCCTCTTTCTATGCATGTTCTACATGAGGTCCTTGGCCTCTGCCTCCCCCTGGGTGTTCAGCTGCATCTTGAGAAGGTCCTCATTATTGTCCTCTTTTAGGGGCCATCTACAATCACACAAAGATCAAATGTTAGTAAGGTTCTTGAAAGAAGTTCAATTATTTCATACCTTACTCATTGCCTTTAATAAATTTTGAAGTATTTGCTTAGTGTGATTTTAGAGTTAGAAATTTTTTCAAGTAAGTTTCCCTAAAAGTTTAATGTCAGACTTGATTTGTTTAGGTGCCACATAAAAGGACTTGTAATGGTTTTGAGGAACATTTGATAAAATGATGACAAAGGAAAGAATAGATTTTGCAATGAAGTACTTGGAGGGTATAAAATGATGTGGTGGTGTGCAACAAGTACAAATTACAAAAGTCATGCAAGTGGATCCTCCCCAAAGTAGGTTCCAACCTATAATGCCCTTGCGTAACCACACATTAAAATGTCCGTAGGCACTAGAAGGGTTAAATGTAATCTACATTGATGCAAAAAAACACACAAATGTTAAATACCACCATGATGAGGTATGCATTCAATGCTACATAAGACACGAGTCACAAATACATGAACAGTGAGATGAGGCGAATTGTAGAAGGAATTGCAAAGATTGGGACATGAGGTAACTGACTCTGGGCACAATGAATCTTGAGTGTAGGATGTAATTAATGTGTCATTAGGCTATCGCTCCAAAATCAAGAGCAAGTCCATCCTTCGATCAGTGACATCGCATTGCTTCATCTAATGATGGACAACCATAAGAGTATCATGACAGCAAGGCATATAATCACTTGGCATTTTGTTCAAAGGAGGAGTGATTTGAAATTTCTTTGCAGCATATTTGTCTTGATCTTTTCATTTCTTTTTGTCTGGCCAATTTGGCACACACTCTCTTCTCTCTCTTTTTTTTTTCTTTTATGCACAATCCAGAGAAGCTGCCTACCTTTAGGCATGGATGCATGTCTTTCCAGTGAGACCCCCTAGAATAGCATTGGGTTTCTTTATTGAGTGCCTTTATTACTCTTACTCTCATTTTTTGTTAGATCTACAAGGATCTTAGTACCACTAGGCTACATGATAACTTTGACAGATATCACCAAAGAGAATCCACAGGTTCCCTTGATGTCACACCCTAACCATTCCCTCTTAGTCCATCATTTTTTGCTTTGGGCATAATGAGCATAAAATTACTTTAAGTTTTAATGATGTCAAGAATATCATCAGACCCAGAGTAGAACCTCTTATTAATAGAATGGGTGGGTGGATGTGATGGGCTCACTATCTAAGTAATTAGCCACTCGAGACTTGAGAGCAGAGAACAACACCTTAACTAATGAGTCATATGAGTGCTTTATTCATAGATGAGATTACCCATAAAAAGATAGAAAAAGATAAAAAAATAAATAAATAAATAAAAAGATGAAACAACAAATTTAAAGATGAAAAACTAGAAAACAAAAATTGTCAAATTAAAGAAAAAAAACATTTATAAATTCTATTTGTTAGAATTGGGGATATCCCCCATAACTAGACTTTTGATCATGGTGAGAATTAATAAATGAAAGGGTTGGATCCATGCATTTTAGAAATATTGGAACCTGATCATAGCCAAACCACTAGGTGTCTTTTGATATGGTGGTTGGAATGTACCCAAATTGGGGTGCACACACTATAGTAAAGTTGACATAGTGGGGTAAGTTAAAAGATGGGATTAATTGATACAGAGTTGACCCACTATGGAACCCTTCATCGTAAGATGGTGTGCAAGGATTGATATGTCTCCCTACATGGCTATATTCATTGGGCTGCACGGTTGTTGGAGTATTGGTTGGTGGCCTTGATAAGATAGCATGAGGTGTTGAGTTCGAGGAGAAAGATGCACCATAGTGTTGAACTTGTGCTAAGTGGGAGGATGCAATGGTCTCAAAACAGTGTTGTCCCTTTCTATGGTCATGCCTAAAGAAAGGACACTTTCGACGTTGTGAAAGATTCCCATAGTGGTTGACTGTAGCAGCACAAGTAACATTTGTGGATTGGTGCTTTGGTGCAAAACCTTCTGGTACTATTGGTGGTGATGTAGAAGGAGGTGAAGGATGAGAATATTGACAGTACAGAGAAGTATAAGGAACATGAGGTGGTGGTCTTGTTGGAAAGGACACGGGCTGATAGTACTTAGGAGAATAATAACAATGTGGTGAGATACAAGATGTTGACTCAGTTGGGGAAACAAGATGTTGAACTTGATAAGCACTTAGGTTCGGATGATATGAAGGATGTGACTAATTTGAGGGTGGCCTCCCCCACAAGTAGGATTTTTGCCACTGTGATTGAACACAATATTTTTGTATGAACTCTGGATGTAACATTCTTCCCCAATGCTCATGTAAATGTGACAAGATTGGGCATTGACCTTTGGGGTGATCATACAGGAAAATGTTACATTAATACGTATGATTAGCAGTTGAGTTCTTATCCTCTTCAACCATTCTTTTCGATTGTCTAAGGGTGTTTTGTCTTGCTTCTTGGTTCATCATGGTTCTACCTCTAATAGTGTTGGCATATTCTCCACATTTTTCATGTATCCATTTCGTCATCTTATTAATCTTTGCCTCAATTTCATCTAGTGATTGTAGTATTGGCAAAGATGATTCCACCTCCTTGAGGTGATTTGATTTCTCCTCTTCATGATCCCTTTGCTAATTAGAGATTTTGGTCTTGTTGAGAGCTTTCAACATTCTCCCATTTAGCCATTTCTCCTTCTTCTTTTGCTACCCACTTAATAAGCTCCTAGAATTGGTGGGTTCGTAGCTCATATACTTGACCTTGGGCATACATCCCTAGGGTCTCCCTTGTTTCATTACGGAGCCCATCCATGATATGATACATTAGCCTTTTCTCGGAGAATCCATGGCTTGGGCAACTGTTTAACAACGAATAGTATCTTTCCAAGGCCATGTCCAAGGGTTCATATTGCCCTTGTTTCCACTCTTGGATTTGTCTCCTCAAGGTTGACACTCTTGCATAAGTTTGATATTTTTCATTGAAGAGTTCTACCATTATCGGCCAATGTTGAATTGATTTTGGTCTTAAGGACCTATACCACACTTTTGCTTGGCCAATGAGTGTCAGAGGAAAGAGCTTATGATTTTGCCATCCATTATTAATATTGTTCCATACATAGGCATCATGGAAGGNCTCATAACCTACCTAGTGATGATGAACCCCTGCTGGCCACTANTGTTTATGTACATAGGAGACCCCTGCATCAGATTGAGTACTCCAAACTTTGTCTTCATCATTGTATAATTTGGTGGTTCTCCAATGAATTGCCTTACTGGTTGTTTTATTATCATTGTCTTGTGAGAGAGACATTATTGTGAATTTGTGTGTGAATTAATTAAATTAATTTATTTTCTAAAAGATATATCGTGAATACTTTGTTACAACAATCTTGTATGATATAACTAATCTAGATAACTAGCACCGTCCTCAGCAATGACACTAATGATGAGTGGCGAGGTACCCCTACACTCAACCATACAAATACGAGCGTTCATGCATGATCCAATTGAACTCTATAGATGGGCTAGTTATGGTATCTAGATAATTATATGTTGATCACAGTTCGCTGTCTTCCCACCTGGACTAGTATTTACTTTGTCACGTATGGTTTAGTCTAAAGTGAGATGTATGATGTGGTCCTAAGCTAGTGCTACTCCTAGAGGCAATGGAAAATAACTTTGATTAACCTAAGAGGGAATGGAAGGAGAGAATCTAAGCTAGACTAAGTACAATGAGCATTCGTCCTTAATCATCCGTACACATCTTGGACCTCATGTACTACTACTGGGATTACTAAGCGCATGTCCTAGGTACACTACAGGATACCAAGTAGTCACACTTAAATGCTTGTGATTAAGTCATACTCATTCCGCTTTTAATAATAGGGCTAGGAGAGGAAGGTAAAGATATATTAAGTAAGAAAGTAATCAATAATAGTTAAAACTAAGTGAATGTTGCAATGATGAAGTAATCTTGATCTTTATTGCCAGTCATGTGCGTGTCCAAATACGTCACACTCGAATAAAGGTTCTGTATAATTACAATCATCACACTGTAGGCATGCATTGGGGAAAGGATTGAGAGGAATTGAAAACTGACAAAAAGATCCTACTCTAAACTAACTTTTCCTATAACTCTCATGCGCCCAATTGTGTATTTATAGGCTCACACAGGAACCATGATATTGTGTATCTGATATCACTAGTGAGGTCGCAATATTGTGTACTTGATATCGAGGGTCTGATATCAGAGCCCGACAAATCATGGTTCATCACTTGTGATTTTCAAAAAGATGAATGAGAGTTTCTATTTTTAATATTTATACTCACAATAGCATTTATTACCCTTACCTACTAGGCCACAGTGTAAATCTCATGATGATGTATTATAAATCAACATAAACTTGCTTTGATGCTATATTAAGTTTGTTATCAAAGTGAGCACAAGATTCAAGGAAATGATAAATAATTTATGTTAATATATGTTAAGATAACAACATTGGAGTTTGACTACACCATAAGGGAATAGACACCACTGTGGTGCCTTTAACATATCATATATACTCAAGATAGTATAAAACTTAGTTTGGGATATAAGTTGAACACCTTTTTATTTATCTCATGTGTTCATGATGCTTACACATAACTTTTTAGTATTATTTATAGATATAAAGTAATTATCATGATGTTTAAAGAAAGATATAACAATTAATTATGAGTTAATTAACATATGATTAATATAAACTATTTATTAAGCATAAATAGAAGACATCACCATAATAGTATAAATATAATCTCATGGTGTTAGTTCATATAGACTTCTTTTGAATGTTGAGCTTGATTATATATACCAAATCCTTAACAAAAATGTTTAGTAGAAGGATAATTGTAAAATTATTAAAATTTTTTGATGATTAGTAGGGTAAATTTTGAAAAGTGTTTCAAAATGGGTTAGATAGAGAGTGCATGATTGATAGATTTATTACACTTTTAGAAAAGGGAAAATTAAATTTAAATAATTTAGATTGATCATGATTAGTAATTTTTTAAGTATAATTTTGGATAAAAAACTAGGATGTTGGGTGGTTTTACAAGTAAGTTATAGAAAAAAAAAATAAACATTTTATAGCAGATTATTTGGTTACTTTCAAATACTATAACAATATTGAACAGTCAAATGAAAATATTTATATACTTTGTGGAGATGTTAAGTATTTAATAAAGTTAGGAGAGAATAATGAGGTGTTAGCTCAGTGGTAAGAATCTTGATTTGAAAGCTCTAAGTCATGGGTTTGATTTTGGTAGACAATGCTAAGTTGTAAAGTTCTAATTGAACTATATATCTTGGGGTGCATCTATATTACAATTATTTCAGGGTTTCAACACCACCTTGATAAATTTAAAAGGAAAAAATTATGGATAAAGTTTATTAAATTTTAGTTTGATCTATTTTACATATGGTAATGAACCGTGAGTGTTCCTAATGCTCAAACATATAGATCAAACAAACGTACATGTATGACCTAATCATAATCCATGGATAGGACTGTATATGCTTTAGCTAGTTAATGCTAAGGTTGTTGATTGTTTTCTTCTTACTAAAGTTAGTGGGATGTTAGATCCAAAAAAAAAAAAAAAAAAATATTAGTGATGAGAAAAGAAAATTCAAAGTACCTCACAAGACCGAGTAGAAATCATCATATATATATATAGAAAAATCTTCCCAATTTTAGGACTATCTACCTAGGTGCACAACTTTACAATTAATAATTCAAAAAAATAAATTAGAAAAATTAATTGTTAGTAAGAAGGAAGGTCTCGGTCCTAATAAAATTTACATCACTTTTCAACATCTATGATTGAACTTAAAATGACAAAAGAATTCAAGATAAAGAGTTGTGGCTTAATCTCAAAGCAAAAAAGTAGTATCAATTATGGAAGATCTTCATCTCATTGCTTATTATTAATCTTATGTCATGAATCTTTACCATTAAATGTAATATTCTTGTTGACATTAGTTTTAATCTTTGAGTTAACGGTATTTTTTTCAGACTAGGAACAATTTTCCTTATGAGCTATCTATCAAGGTTACTTAATACTTTCTCTAATATTAGTAAAAATATACATAGAGGCTTTTATCTTTTATGTATTCTTTATTTCCACTTGATCATTATTATCATTGATATTAAATTAAATTTTCATATCTTCAGCTTCATATTTTTTTTTCTATCTTCAACTTCAACATAGTTTTTCTTTTCTTTGGAATCTTTTTTCTTAAGCAGTAAAGAACAAGCATTAAATAAATGTTTGTCATAATGGTAAAATTTGTAAGAATTAGGATGATTATAATATGTAATTGGCTAAATATCAGTTTTTTCTCTTACTTGTAATAACAATTCCTTTTTACAATTGAGAAGGTTGATTTTAACAAAAGAGGATTTACGAAAACCAAAGGTTGTTGAAATAAACTTCATATGCCTAATGGGACTGAAAAGACTAATAATTTCTTGCTAAGCTTTCTAAAAAATCAATGGAAAATTATATAACTCAAAAAAACATGGAACATTAGCATATCATGTAGCTTGGACATCAAAATCTAAAACCTAGTTATGAATGATCAACACTGCATGCTATGTATAAAAGACCTTATATCTAGAGCATGCTATATCATCAAAGCATTACCTAATCCAACAAGTAGAAAAAAAAGAATAATATCAATCATGAAGAACTTAGATGTCATGTTTTTTCATCACATCATTAAACTATGAAACTGAACTTTAATTAAGAGACATATAACCCAAAATTTGAATGAACATATATTGTAATGAAATATCAGCAACCAATGACTCATATACATCATTAAGAAAAAAAATAAAGTGTTCTAGTTGCATCAACATTATTGGAAGAAGGCATCATGACTCATTTTGTTATTAGCTTATAAATTTGCATTTTGAGAATCAACAATAATATCCATCAATAAAAGAAGTAGAAATTTCAACATTGGTTAAAGATGTTGAGAGTAGTATAGAATCCCCCATAGGAGAATTCTATAGAAATTAGATCCATTAGAGAAAAATTGAAGAGAGAAAAATTAGATTTACTAAAAAAGTCAAAATTTTTGGAGAAACATTAGATCCAGTCCATGATCCTCTATCATGAAGATAAATAAAATAGAGGTATATGCTTGAAATGTATAGTTTAACTCATAGTAAGGTATATAATGTGATGATATTGTTTAATTTAAAAGACGTAAAGGTAAAACATTAAAAATTAAAAATTAAATCTAATTAATTAAGAGACAAAAAAAATTAAACTAGCCTAAGGTGATAAGTATCTATTCCTAGCCTACCATTTACATCTTGGGCTCATACAATTGTCATTGGGATTACTAAGTAACTTGCTATTGGATGAACCAAGCAATGTTACTACTGGGTTACCAATAATTGTACTTCACACTTGAAACTAATCATACGTATTCCACCAAAATACTAACATAAAATACAAACATAAATTGCATAGGAAATATAAAATACATTGAAAATAAAAGTATAATGAAAAGTAATTCTATTCTAGGTGATGTAGTACAATGATTATAAATAATCTTGATCTTTATTTCTATTCATGAAGCATATATATATACACTTTATTCAAATAAAGATGTCATAGAATTGCTTATGATCATAGTACAAGCATTCATAGACTAACCATAAATTCAAGAAATCAAATTGAAAGAGTTTGAGTAGGAATGGATCAAAAGGTATATTAAATACGATCATTGGCTAGCATTTATAGATTTTACTAGGTTTAAGTACACAGTATCTATGAGTATGATATCATAGATGCGATGCCACAATCAACTTATTTACTATTTATCATATGGTTATTAGGCTAATGATGAGGTGTTAGCCTACCAAGACACTTGATTTGGAAGAGTTAGGTCATGGGCTTGATTTTGGTGGACAATGCTAAGTCATATAAAGTCCTATTTAGACTATATATCTTGGGGTATACCTATGTTTCATTTATTTCATGTTACAACACTTCCCCCACCTCCCACTAGAGATTTCATGCTCATTTTACCAAAGAGTTGAAAGAAAAATATTATAGAGAAGGTTATTTTACCAACTTGGTTTGCTTGCTTATTTTAACAAAAATTAATTCATCTAGAAATCCTCTTGAAAATTTTACTTAGTTTAATCTTTTACCTTTTTAAATAAATAATTCTAAATGTTTCTTAGTATGTTCAATATTTGTTTTTAGAATAATGAATTTTTATGTTAGAAGTTTTATTTTGATTATGGTGGACAATTTCAAGTTCTAACATAACTCCTATGGTAATCTCGCATCCACCCAACACCACATGTGTGCCTTTTTTGGGTTAGGAAGGGGCTTGAGAGGGGTGGGGGATGGACATTTTGTTATGGTATCAATTTTAGTTTAATTATGATTGAAATATCATCATGTAGTTTTTTATTTTTGAAATATGTTTTTTCTCCTTTTTAACTAGCTTAGTTTGATTTACCTCTTTCTTATTTTGTTTATTGTTGTTTGTTTGTTTGTTTTTTTATAGTTTTTTTCTTAATTAATTTTGATCAAGAGGTTAAATATTAATTGTACTTGGATAACAGTAAATAATATATATTTTGTTCATAAATCTCTAAGGGGTTTGATCATGTATCACTAAATAATATATATTTGATTTGGGCCGAGAGGCCAACTACTAATTGTGCTTGGGTAACAATGATTAATATATATTTTATCCATAATACTAATGGTTTTGGGGGAGTCAGAATCCAAAATAAGTGAAGCATACATATACCCCAAGATATATAGTCTAATTAGAACCTTATATAATACAACATTGTCCACCAAAATCAAACCCATAACCTAAAGCTTTCATAATACTAACAGTTTAATCATGTAACATTATGTTATATATATTTTATTCATAAGAGAGACCAACTATCAACCTTCCTATGGTAATAGTAAATAATATTGTGTGACATTAAAGAGTATTTTCCAATTGTTTTGGTTGAGAGGCCAACTACCATCATACTTTGGTAATGGTAAATAATATATGTTTTGTTCATAACTGATGAATAGTTGGGTATTCCAACACTTAACCATACAAGTCACAAGTGTTCATGTACGACTAGATCATAATTTGCAGATGGGAAATGTAAGTATACTAGTAGTTGATGTTCAGTTCATGATCATTGTCCTTCCACTTAGAGTTAACGAGGTGCAAATTGTATGGTTTAAATCTTAGTGAGATGTATGATGTACTGATGTTGTTTGGCTTGAAATATGCAATGTAGGCATAATAAAAGAGATTGGGAATCTAAGACTAAGTATAGTGTAAGTGTCAATATATTCTATCCTATTGGCGATAAGCATCTGTTTCTAGTTTTCTGTACACATCCTAGGCTGATGCAACTATTACTAAAATTACTAAGTAACTTTACTACTAAGTGAATCAAGCGAAGTCACTACTGGGTTACTAAATAGTTACACTTTATGCTTAAAAATACTCATACTTATTTTTCCTTATTAATAGACATTGAGAAAATAAAGGACTTAGTAAAAGTAAATGACTTAGTAAATGTAAACAACATGGAAAAGTAAAATTATGCTAAGTGAATTGTTGCAATGACGAAAAATAATCTTGATCTTTATTACCATTTATGAATTGTGTCTAGAAATAGTCCAATCAAATAAAGATTTCATACACCTATAATTCACCACACTGTGGGCATTTGCTCTAACTCTAACTCATGAAAACAAATTGCAAGAGTTTTGCTAAGTGTTAACAAAATTTTTCTCTTTTAATATGACATTGAATTGGTATTTATAGACATGACCATGGCCCACTATATTACATCTACGATGATATATGTAGAGCTATGATATCATAGATACGATATCATAGTTTATGGAACAACAGTTTCATCATACCCCATGATTGATTGAAAACTCATCATTAAGTTAAAAAAAAGGAGAATAGAGTTCCTTATGAATTTGTGGGGTTATATATAGACTTTGACATTATAACTTATATATGCATAATTGACTCTACTATGAATGCTACATTGTGGTTCAAGTAGTGTTTACAAAATTATCATGCAGCACATGATTGACACATATAATAAAAATAAGTCAAAATAAAATAAGAAAACATAAAAAAAATCTTGATATAGTCCTTATGTTCTAGGTGGTGGTGGCTCATCCATCAACTTCTTTTTCTTATTATTAGGCTTTTGAAATTGATACTTGTTGAGTAGCTCTTGAAGCTTCTTTTCTTTGGATCTTGGATCATGTATTGTCCAAGAAAATTTAGCAATGTTTACTAGAGTTGGTACTTCCTAATGACATAGAAATTGGTGAAACATCTTTTTATCTTTTATGTACCATGTTGTAGACTACCTTCATTCTTCTTTAAAAGCCTTGGCTATTTTTCTATGTTTTTGGTAATCATTCATGCTTTTGGCTAGGTTTGCTGCTACATCTTTTTGATCCTGGTAGCTAGCTTTGACCACTTGTAGCTCAGAGTTTGCTATGTGAAGCTTTTTTCATGCATCCTTTTTGTCTACAAACTCCTTCTTATACATTACATAAATTGTAGCCACTTGTTATTTCAATTCCATTTTAGGCATCTCTACTATTAATTTGGCTAAGTTAGTGTATCAGAGATTCACTAACCCCATGTACTTTGTTAGATCTTCAATCTATAGGTCTTTATTCTTGATTTTGACTTGGTATATGTGGGTGAGAGTATCTATGATGGGTTGCTAATTAGGTGTTTGTGCTATGATGGGGTAGATTCTAGCTTTGGCCATATGGATTTCATTTTTGTTAATTTTCTTATACCTTCCCACTTAATCTCTGAAGTGTTTCTTTAGCTATTCATGCTTCTTGGCCTCATTTTTTCATGTGTTGACCTCAATGATTAATTTTTGGTGTACAACATAGACTTCTTTTATGAATAGGGTTTAATTTTATTTGGTCAATTATCTGATGTAAAGGTTGACTTGAGCAAATTACTCTCTTAGCTAATGGATGCTTTCTTCTAACACATTCTTTTATTTCTCTCCATTTGTCAACCTTACATTATGCACAACAATTCTCTTGTTTTCTTCTTTAAGTATAGTCAGGACTTTGACATGGGCATATGTTTGGGCATTTGCCACTAAAGTGCTCCATACTACCTTCTCCTTCTCCATATCCATCTATGCATACTTAGCCATTAGTTGGTCAACTTGTTCATTCCTAAATTAATCTAGTTGGTTAGGTGCAATGTACTGTACAAGGTTTTATTTTTGTACTCTAAGTGTGTCTAATTCCTCTTGTAACCTCTAGACTTCATTTTTTAGGATGTTACATTTAGGTTTCAATCATGACCAGCTTACCTTTGGTTGAAATTAATTATGACTGAACTGCAATGATATCACAAGGGATATTGAAAAGATTTTGCAATACTTGTCTTGTCTACAATAGGTTTCCCAATATATCCTTGTGCTTTGCTAGGGTCATTGACATTCTGGAAATAGTTTCTATATCTTTTATTTTAGTGATATTAGTTTTTGGCATAATGGAAATATTAAAGAATTCTTTTATATGGTCAGTGATGACTATAATTGCTCCTATTACATGTTGATGTTGCATCACCACTATTGTGGCTCTTTCTCCTATTTTTAACATCATTAGGAAAGATGCAGTGTTCCCAAAGATTTTTTGTATCCAATTCTCATCTTCTCCTATCTACAACGAGATTTGATTACTCACAAGTCCTATTGATATGACAAGCTTATGGGGAATATCTTGCACTCTATACATGCTTGAGACCTCATGGCTTTCCCAAATTGTTGTCTTAGAAATATGCTACAAATGGCTCTTTGAGGATTTATAATTGTGTTGTGATGGAGGAGCACTTTTTCTTGGTGTATCGGTGGCTAGTGTTAATCCATTAGGTCTTGCTTGTTCCATTTCCATAGCCAAGATGTTTCTTGTCAGTGTAGATCTTGCTACTTCCTAAGTGCCTATTGGATTCTCTAGTTGATATTTCTTTGGAGGAACTAGTTTAGAGATTTTGGCAAAGGAGGCATTTTGAGCTTTGTGGAGTACATCATTAGTGTATCCCAATATTTTTGCTTGTCAAAAAAATATTTTGATAAGACATGGGAATGGTAGAGTAAGTTTCCTTGTCTTTTTCTCCTCAAATCTTCTTTGGATTTCCAAGAATAACAGATGAGATATATTGGCCTAGAATTTTTCATTCAAGATGGTGCTTCCTCTGGTAGCATAGGTGGAAATTCTGTTTAGTCTTTTTGTTAGGAATAGGTGATATGTCCCAATCTTGAAGTAAATTTTCTTAGCTATGGACAATCCACTATACTATTTCTCATAGGACCTTTGTAGTCATAATTTTTTTTCCTTAGTGTTGGACCTTATAGAGGTTTGGACAATATTAGCTCCAATGTTTGGAATGTTTAGTCCCTTGGCTATTACTTCAACTAGGTATGGTACTATTATTCCCTCAACTTTTATAGTAGGATCATCTTGCTTAATTTCCAAAAACTGATATACTTCTCCCAAGTACCGTTCACTGTTGCTTGAGATGGTGGATCACAAAAGAGAGGCTTGTAGCTATTTACAAACTTTTGTAGAAAAAAATTACATAAACAGTTCAAAGTTTAACTCTACTATAATAGTGGACATGATTGACTTTTCTTGGATGGCTTGAAGACACTCATTTGAGAGTGTGAGTTATTGTCCTTGCTGTTGAGTAGCTAGAGCATCAGCTTCTACCTAAGCAGATTATCTTATCATAGGTGTGAGCTAATGGATGCTATAAGACTGGGCCTCTTACTTTGCAAGTGGAGTATGTTCTTTGATTCTTCCTTTGCCTCTTCCCCTTAGTCTTTTCTCTCTTGATTGTAAGTGTCCTTCTACTTCGGGTTTCTTGGGAGGCATCTGCAATCATGAAGAATTTTAAAGATTACTTAAAGGATTTCAAAAAAATCTCTAACAATTTATAATCCTTCCTCGAGTTCTTGGGTTTTGATTAAAATCATTTCTTATTATCACTTTTAGTTCTTATTGAGATTACAACGTTAGAAAAATTTGTTTCTTGAATAAGATCCTTTATAAGAAAAACTCATAATTGAATTATTTCTAACAATTAGAAGAAAATTTATCTTGAATAATCTACCACAATCTTTATTTTCTTATTTAGAATATGTTCACATTGTTATTTAGGAGGCATCATTAGGTTTATTACCTCATATTATGTTAGAATGTAGTCATTTCTTATTATTCTTACCCTTACTTTGTTCTTCTAGGCATTAGAAAAATTTGGCCCAAATTGTAAAATCTACATGCAATACTCTTTCCCACAACTAAGTTAGTCACTCAATGAACAAAAAGAAATGAAAATGACTCAAATTAGACATGCGATGAGCAAGATATGGCTCTCTAAAGGTCAAAGATTAGATAAAGAACATGAACTCCCTAACTATGAAATGAGAGAATGAAAACATTTCTAACACCTCATGCATATATATAGTTTTTATAAGTGCAACATCGTAGATATGACCTTGTTGATGTGATATTGCAAGGGCTAATATATCGTATCTATGATATCATCATTGAAATTTGTAAAATTGTGTGTGATTTGTAATGGAAAGATTAAATAAAATTGATGGTCTGAAAGGTATAAAGATGGTTCAAAGGATTCTGATCATAGGTGATGCTTAGAATGTAGGCTTTAGTCATTGAAAGTATGTGAAAGGAGGAGTTTGGGTAAGGTAAGTTAATTAATTTTTTAAAGAGATGATTAGTTAAAAATTATCGAACATACAAATGAATAAAAATATGTAGGGAAATAGTAATGATTAACTAAGTATTTAGGAGGTTTAAGATGATGTGAAATTGGTCATTAGTTATGAAACACAAGAATTATACAAGTGGTTCCTCTCCAAAGTAGGCTTCTACCCTTAGTGCCTTTGTATAACCAAACCTACAAGTGTTTGTGCGCACTTAAGGAGTTGAATGTAAGTCATACATATCTTCCAAAACATGCATGATAGTATTGCCTTAATAAGAAAATAACACCATATTATACAAAACCATTAAATTATTATTGTATACAATAGTACGATGGAGTGGTAGTAGTAGGGATTGCAGAAAATGGGACATGAGATGCCTTACGATAGGCATAATGAATTCTATGTGTGATGCATGGTTAAAATGATCATTAGTCCTTTTGTTCAAGATACAAATCTAGTTCATACCACTAATAAGTGACATCACATTGTATCATCCCAAAACTAACTACAAGACTACCACAGCTATAAGAAAAATTAAGACTTGACAATGAAGTACAAGGAAATAATTTATTAATAACACAATTTATTTTTAAAGGAGACCTTTCCATTGGATAGAGGAGTGTCTTTAGGCATGGATAACATGTCCTTCTATCTCCATAACTAATGTGAGTCCAAGAAACCTTGAAATTTCTAAGAAGTCAACTACCTTTAGGTATAGTAACATGTCTTTCGAATAGAACCCCCAAAATTTTTTTACTATGTATATTTATTAGATTATTACTATGTCAGTCTTACCCAAGGACTACCTTCATGCATGGGTAACATTTCGTTTTAGTGACATGGTAAGGTAGCACTTAGTTTAGACATACTTCTATTTTTCATTAGAACTCAAGTAAATAATACAACTTAATAGTAGGATAAGACTTATAGTAGTAGCCTTAGAGAATCCACAAATCCCCTTGATGTCACACCATTTTCATTCCCACTTGGGGTTTCACTTTTCTATCTAGGCATAATGATCATAAATTTATTTTAGTTTTATTGTGAAATGAATATGACTATTTCCATGGAAAAAACCTCTTATTTTTGGAAATGAGTGGATGGATGATGTGGTCTTACTACATATATGATCAGTCTCTTAATGATTTGATAACATATGGTGAGGTTCTCATTGTTGTGAGTACATATCATTTTATTTCTTTATAGTTTATTAGAAAAATCAATAGAAATGTGTACATGAAAATAGTAAAAATTATTGAAGAATGAGAAATAGGCAAGAAAGAAAAAGTGTATAAAGAACTTGAAGGATTTAAAGAATGAAAAATGATTAAGAAATATGAAAAGTATAAAATAATGGAAGAGATATTAAAGAATGTAAACATTAGTAAGAAAATGTGCAAAGTATTACAAAAATGTAAAAATAAGGTTTGGTTCCTATGTGTCCTAGTTGACACCCCCATGACTATCATCAAAAGTGAAAACTTGGAAGATTGAATGGGTAATGAATGGTCTAGTATGTAAGGTAGAGATTTTAGAGGAGTAGAGAAAGTCACAAAATGATTTTACTTGTTGAATATTGACAAGATTATGTTTTTGTGGGTCCACTGGATGATAAATTTGCATGGCACTTGGTTGGTATGTAGCGTGAATGATATAAGGTCATTCTCATATGGTTTGAAACTTAGTCTTTTTTGGAACATGGTTTGGGTTATAATAAAGGACATTATCTCCAAGCTTAATGGATACTTGTTTAATTTTGGCATCATGTCTACATTTGGAATAATTATGGATTTCATTATTTATTTGAGCTATTAGTCAATTTTCATCTAAGAGATTGAGATTCATTAATCTTCATTTTTGAGCTAATTCTAGGTCTAGGTCAAATATGCTAGCAATTGTAAGGATATTTAATTTTGCTTAGATTAGTAGAGTAGGCAATTTTCCATAAACTAACTTGTATGGTGAATACCCTATAGGAAGTTTTCAGGATGATCTATATGCTTATAGAGCATCATTAATTTTAGTGCTCTATTCCTTCCTATATCAACTAATGGTCTAGTTAATTTTCTTTTGATTTCTCTATTAGTCACTTCAGCTTGACCATTGCATGGGGGTGATAAGATGTAGTTAATTTATGATTGACCCTAAGTTGTTGCATTAGCTTCTTAAATGTAGCTCTAGTGAAATGAGTCTTGTTATATGATATTATCAAGCATGATACTCCAAATTTGTTCATCATGTATTATTGAAAGGACTTTGCAAATGTTGTGGCTATGCAATCCTTAACTACAGCTACTTTTGCTTACTTGGTGCAATAATCAACAAGCACTATAATGTAAGACTTTTCATTTGACATTGGTATAATGGATCCCATAGAGTTAATTCCTCAAATATCAATGGGTTCCAATGGTTGTATCCATTGATTTAGCCCTTCATTTATGGTAGTTAATTCTCCATCTCTTTGGTATATTTCACAAGATTGTGCAAATTGATGTACATCCCTAAATATGGTAGGCCGGAAGTAGCATGCCATCATCAATTTTAGTGTTGACCATCATCTGACATAGTGACCACCATATGGTCCTTCATGCATATCTTGTAGGACTCTTTATTAATTTTCTTCTAGAACACACCATCATATCAATCCATCATCATATATCATATAAAGATTTCCATTAATTTCCATATACCTTTTTACCTTATAGAGAAACTATTCTTTCTACTTATTATCCAATTTACCATGAAGTTCTTGTATGGTTAGATATGTTATGTAATTAGTTATCCATGACTTCACTATTCAATCTACAATCATTGTTGTCTTTGTAAATAAATTTTCATTGGGAAATTAGTCTGATGATGGTTCTTTATTTTCTTGATATTTCCATTTTAATCTTGATAGGTGATCAACTATAACATTTTCAATTCCCTTCCTATCAATCATTATGATATTAAATTCTCGTAGGATGACAAGCCATCTTATCACTCTTAGGCTTAATGTTGTTTTATTTATTAGAAACTTGATGGAACTGTGGTTAGTATGAACGTAGATGGGATACTTGAGCACATAATGTATGAACTTTTCAAGCACATATATCATTATCATAAGCTTCTTTTCTATGGTAGTATAATTAAGTTGTGCCCTAGTGATGCTTTGATTGGCCTAGTGTATGAAATAAGGTAATTTCTAATCATCAAGTTGAGTTAACACAACACCTAATGCATAGTTTGTAGCATGTGTCATAATGTGGAAAGGGTTGGACCAATCTAGAGCTCAAAGAATTGGTGTCTTGATTAGTTTCTATTTTAGGATCTCAAATGCTTGCTCACATTATTCTGACCACTAAAATTATGGATCCTTCTTTGTCAATTCAATGAGCATTTTTGCAATCTTTGAGAAATTTTCAATGAATTTCCTATAGTATCTCATATGGCCAAGAAATGATATGATGTCTTTAACTATTTATGACCTTTCAACAAATTACTAATGGGCTAATTCATTCACTCACCACTTTTCTTCAAAATAATTACTAATGGGCTAATCCATTCACTATCTATAATTGTATAGATGAACCTTGCCTTCAATAATTTTTTCAAATCTTGTTTGATAAATTCTTTAAGTTTCAATATTCTTTAAGGTTGGCAGTGTCATTTAATAGTTGGATGTGTGTAGATTCAATGTTAATAGATGTGTGGATCAATGCCAGTGATCCCATCATAAGACTATGCAAATGCAGTTCACCATTTTTTCACCACTTACAAAAATTTTCTCTTTTTTTCTTTATCAAGATTGGCATTTATAATTACTAGTTTTTTGTTGTTAAGAAAGGAATTTCTAAGTGTATCCAGTAGGGTTTTTAGTTTTAGTGATTCTAGTTCATATATGTGGTATCTCTAACTTTTCCCATTTAATATCTTCTTCTTATTATGGTTTCATGTAGGGAGGTTGTCTTCATAATTGTTTGAATTTATCCTGTTTATTCAACATAGACAATTGTGATCTTGTCAACTAGTTCCATGCATATGTTAGATTCTGATTCTCTTTCAATGATCAACCATTGGGTACCTGCTTGTTTAGTGGTTGTTGCATATAGACATTGTTGTACACATATCCTCAACACATCTATTGCATGATGTGATGACATCATGTTTTATTATCTAGATTTTCTACACCCAATTACACTTATGATCATTATATGAGATATATGGAACTTAATGTATTTTAATAATTTCAACTTTTTCTTTTTTGAAAATTTCCAAGGATAAGTCTCAATTCCTAACTTAGCATCCATAGTGTTAAGCCATGATATTCCCATAATTATAGGAAATTCTCCTTTATTCTTCCCCACATGTATGACTAGAAAATAAAAAGGATAAGACCAACCATTTATTTTGGTGATAATGTCTTTTACTTATCTAAGTGGAATAGTGATTGACTGATTAGCTAGCTTTAATTAGATATTACTTCTCTTTAGTGGAGGGAGATTCTAGGACTTATACATATCTTGTGAGATAAGGTTTACTCTTAACCTAGAATATAATAGAGCCTTGTATGGTTTGTGTTCTACTATTTGAAGATTGACTAAGAAACTTCTTGGATCTATTCTCTTATTGAAAAGTGCTCTTGCTTTGATCTAGTATATTACAATTTGTGTGAGCATGATAGTTGTCAAATTCTTCTCTATAGATGTTGGAAGCATAGTGTTTTTCTAAGGATTGTGTGTGGACAGGACAAAGTTAGATGAAGTCCCTATCCTTCAAATATTTTCTTGGCTTGCCCTTAAGAAGGGATGTTTCCTCGAACTTAGTTCACTTGTCATGATGTCTTCTTGTATGGTGACTACCCTAGTAGCATTATTTTGCTATGGTTGTGTTGGAAATTCTCCTTGCATGACTAATGGTGGTACCACTAGTAATGTATTTGAAGCTTAGAATGAGGAAGCAGTTGTTGGTTGGGGTGTGTAAAAATTTAGATCCATGCATGAGGTATTGGATCTATGGTACTTTGGTGGATAGTAAGAAGAGGAAGTATGGACAGAAGTATTTTTAGAAGAGATTGGATGTTGTATGTAGTATCCATAGGGATCAAGTTTCCTATATAGATACTATTGCCTTGGTGGTGGCATTCCCCATGCTTATGACTGTTGCCACTGCTACTAGTATTGCTCTTGTAGTTGAGGATAAGCCCCCTTGGATAATATGATTGCTGGTAGGATGGTTTGAAATTACCTTATGGATAAGATAATCATTTGAGAATTTGTTTCTTGAAAAACTGTGAATTGAGTATGTATACCCCACATATTTAGGATGTTCATATTGGCACACTTTACCTTCTTCATCATCTTCTCAATTAGAGGCCATTACTTCCTCGACTACAATAACTTTTCCTTTGCTTCTATAATTTTTACTTCCACTATCTCTTTTCTTCTTCTTATCTTTTCTTTTATTTTAGGCTTGTTTAGTTCTTTCTTCTACTATCAAAAGTGTTGTAGAAAAATTTTCATCTTTTGAATCCCAAATTTTTTCTACCTTTGTTGCAATATCATTGATTGATTTCTAGACTAGTAGAGTTTTTTGTTGGAATGTATGTTCTAAGGTTTCTTCTTCTTGTGATTCACATATTCTTACATCTTTTTTTCTTATTGCTGGATCTCTATTATATTCTTTTGCTAATTCTCTTTTTCTTAGCTCTCCTTCCTCTTTTGTTACTTGGTCTATGAGTCTTTGGATTTGATTAGCTATCATTTTGGATAATCTACCTTGCAAATATATCCAAGGATTTCTATTATCTTATTCCTTAGCCCATTTATGATATTTCATAGATATTCCTATCAAGAGAATCCATGGTCTAGGCATATATGTAATTAGAAATAGCACCTACCCATTTCTACATCAAGGGATTCATGTATCCCTTGTTTTCATCCTTGGATTTGTTTTCTCAAATTTGACACTATAAAGTAGGTTTGATACTTATCATTGAAAATTTCTAGCATGGTACTCCATCTTCAAATTCATTTGGGTTCAAAGGACCTATACCAACTTTTTGCTTCCTTTATGAGTGTTTTAGGAAATAACTTCAATTTCTTCCAATCATTTACTATGTTTTGTAGGGCATAGGCATCATGGAAGACTTAGAGATGGTGTTGTGGATATGCATTATATTTGCCTTTAAATTTTAAAATATTATTCATGTCACTTGGTGCAACTATCCCTTACATGCTTGGTAGGAGTATACATAGCTTTCCTAATGCTAATCATGTTATGAGTGGCTAACAAAGGTTCTTCATAGTGTTTGGGTTTGTAAGCTATGTTGTAGTAATGACTCCTTAGATGCTCATGATGCTCTCTCACTTGATATTTGATTCTTTCTATCTTATCATCATGTTTATCTTTTTTCTCATCAAGATGTCTTCTTTTGTGTGCATGTGTCTCATGGTCTCTCTTTCTTCCCCCATCATGATCTCTTAGTCTTCGTTCTCTCTTTTCAAAATTTGTGGATGAATGTGAAGAAGAAGATGAAGGAGTTGGAGAATGATACTAGTTGGTTTTCCTTCTATGATTCATTGATTCATCTCCTTTGGATTCATTGGAGGTCTTAGGCATTGAATTCCTCTTAAGTTTGGAGTCCTCCTTATTCCTTCCTAGGTTTTCTACAAGAGCTAAATGTAGTTTTATTTTAATGAGATATTTAATGCAGATGATTAGTATTTGGTAATGAGACTGATGAGTTTGATATAATTTCTCAGGTTGGAATACAAAATCTTCATTTTCTTCTAGGATAACAATTTGAGGGTCCTTTTTTTCTTTGTCATGTTTGTACCTTGCCTCCATGATGGCATCCATTCATGCTTGAGCCTCTATTGGCTGATACAGCGTAGTCATATTTTAAGTGACCTGATAGTCTTCTTACACATGATCAAGATTTGACGTCATAAGGACTGGTTAAACCATTGATAGTGCTGAAATTTTAGGTGAAAAGATGATGTTTCCTTGTAGATTCCTCCATTCGAGTTTTTCATCTTGGTGAAAAATAAATGTAAAATTAGGATAATAAGGATCAATATGAGCATATGAAATCTTGGTTTTCATCGATTCACTCTAATTTTCTTTATTGTAATCCTTATTATGACTTTCATTAAAATCAATAGCAAGTGGAGATTTTTCTTTAGTTGTAGAAGCCATGTTGATTATTTTGATACTTAGTTGTGTATGTTTAAGAAAGTATTCTAAGTATGAGAGATGTACTTTATGATGCTTGATACAAAAAACTTTGTAAAATCAACTAACTAGTAAACATCGATACATCCTTGACAATGGTGCCAATGCTGAGCAATTGGGTATTCCAACACTTAACCATATAAGTCATAAGTGTTCATACATGACCAAATTATAATCCTCAAATGGGAAATGTAAGTATACTAGTAGTTGATGTTAAGTTCGTGACCATTATCTTTCCAATTAGAGTTAGTGATCTATAAATTTTATGGTTTAACTCTTAGTTTGGTGCATGATGTATTGATGTTGTTTGACTTGAAATATGCTAAGTGTAGGCATGATAAAAGTGATTGTGAATTCTAAGACTAAGTACAGTGAAAGTATAAATCTATTCTATCCTATTGATAGTAAGCATTCGTTCTTGGTTTTTTGTATACATCCTAGGTTAATGCAACTATTACTAGAATTACCAAGTAGCTTTACTACTAAGCAAATCAAGCAAAGTTATTGTTGGGTTACCAATAGGCACACTTGATACTCAAAAGTAGTTGTACTTATTCCACCTTACAAAT
Organism: Gnetum montanum; assembly: GCA_015680685.1. Classification (NCBI taxonomy): domain Eukaryota; kingdom Viridiplantae; phylum Streptophyta; class Gnetopsida; order Gnetales; family Gnetaceae; genus Gnetum; species Gnetum montanum. Next base: position 200,625 of record MNCI01038015.1, read on the forward strand.
AGACATTGGGAAAGTAAAGGACTTAGTAAAAGTAAAATGACTTAGTAAATATAAACAACATGAAAAAGTAAAATTATGCTAAGTGACTTATTACAATGATGAAAAACAAACTCAATCTTTATTGTCATTCATGAATTGTGTCCATGAACAATTCACTTGAATAAAGATTTGGTAATGCTATAATTACCACATTATGGGCATTTACTCTAATTGTAACTCATGAAAACAAACTATAGGAGTTTTGCTCAGTGTTGGTAAAAAAATATTTTTTTTGACATGATGGTGGATTGGTATTTAGAGGCATGACCATGGTCCACTACATTGCATCTACGATGGTGTATGTAGAGCTACAATATCATAGTTTGTGGGATAGTAGTTTTATTAATAATGCTCTAAGGGATTTAACCATGGAAGAGTAAATAATATATATTTCATCTAGAATAGAGACCAATTAATAATGATGTGTTAGTGTAGAGATAAGACTCCTGATTTGAAAGCAACAAGTTATGGGTTTAATTTTGATGAGCAAAGCTAAGTTATAAAGTTCTACATGGACTATATATCTTGGGGTGTACCTCTATTACACTTAGATTGGGGTTCCAACACCCATTCTATAACAAAGACCAATTATGATGATGTTGTTTGGCTTGGATGGCATAAAGGTAAAGCATGATAAATTACTATTTACATTTTGAGCTCATACAATTGTCACTAAGATTACCAAGTAACTCGCTATTGGGTGAACCATGAAATACTTTTATTACTTGATTTTGAAAAATGGATTTTGATCCCTATTTTTATAATTATTCTAAAATTTCTTATTAGACTAATTTAAAAAATTTACCTATGTTTTTTCAAATTGTTGAAAGCAAAATTATTAGTAGCACTGATACAATTCACAAAATAAAGTAAAAAAAATTACTAGATGATGTGTAGTACACATATTATTTGTAGAGATTGATTTATACTAGAGGAAGATAGAATTAAAAATCAAGGCTAATAATTAGTATTTTCCTAAAAATTTACATACTATAATTTTTAAGGATGCTACAATTATTGTTGTTATGAAGGTTAGGTTATTATGATTTATCCTATTCTAACATGTCTTCATGAAGAAAAGAAAGAATAGGTTTACAAAATGGAAAATAATGGTAGTTTTTAGTAGGTACAAATGAAATCTTTTTCAGCAAGTTCTTAATCTTTTCCTAATACTTTTGAATTTTAAGGTGTTAGTGAACTCTTGATATCTAAAGAAGGTTTCTTTTTAGATAGGAAAATATTTTTAGTAGAGACTAGCACTAAAAGTATTTATGCATATAGAATTCGCTTAGTGCATCATAAAAAGAAGAGGACTATATATACTAATTTCAATTCAAAAACTCCTAAGGTATCTCCTTCTCTCTCTACTTTGAGTATTGTTCTAACTATTTTCTCACCAAAAACTACCTTTTCATTTATTAGTAACATGGATTGTGAGACAAATTTTGAGCTTGAAAAATCAAGCATGGAGTCCTCCTCCCCCACACCTTAATGTTAGTTTTGTTATAGAATGTTTGGGGCTTTTTTGATAGGTCTTGAGTAAATATTATTATGGATTTTCTTTCAAACTAATATTTATCTTTAGATTTTCTTTCCTTGCAAGAGATTAAGATTTTAGTGGATGACATTAGTTTAGTTGGTAACTGCATTTTAAAAAATTGCAATGTTTTTTCTGCTACTCATGAAGTTAATAAAGGAGATGTTTCTATTATAGTTAATAAAAATTAATCTAAAAATGTTTTAAATTTTGGTTTAAAAAAAATTAGAAGAGTTATTTAGAGTACTTTTCATAGTGAAAAAGAAGATGTTGAGCTCTATAATCTTTATTCTCCTAATAATTACAATATTTGGACTTGTGAACTTTGAAATTTATTTTAAACACTTATGTAACCTACAATACTTTATGGATGTGTAATGTGAGGCTTATATCTAAATAGTAATTTTAGAATAAAAGTAAAAATATTTTAAAATAATTCTTATTAGATGAATTCAATTTTAAAGCTTAAGTTGCATATGCAATGCATTATTAGAAGCTAATATGTTTTCATTGAAAGCTATGCAAATTAATTAATTCTCAACATTCTCTTTGAATAAAAAACATATCAATAGGACCTTAGAAGAGGTAAAATTTCAATCAAAACATAAATAGGGATAAAATAAAGGTAATAACTCAAAGCCAAAAGGTTCTTCACTGTAAACAATTCTGCTACCTAGGATCAATGTTCCAATTAGATGGTGAAATTGATAAATATTTAAAGTATATGATTGAGGGAGGATGGTGAAAATGAAGACAATCTATTCTATGTGATAAAATAATCTCAATAAAACTATAGGAAAAATTTTCAGAAGACAAAAATCATGCCTGCTATCTTATATGATGTTGAATATTGGGTAGTACAAAAGAGGCATGAACAACAAATTAGTATGGTAGAACTGTAAATTGCTAGATGAATGTTGAATGTTATAAGATGAGAAAAACTATATAATACATACATTAGATAAATATTTGAAGTGGCTTCTATTTCAAATAAGTTATAGAAATAATGTCTTAGATGATTTAAGAATATGCAAAGAAGTTTAGATAAGAACCCTATAAAAAAGGTTGCTATACATATATTCTAAGAAATCCATTAAAAGAAAGTTAAAAAAAGATATGGGGAAAAATGATTTAAGATGATTTAAAGAAATTACAAATAAATAAGGATTTAGCTCTTCAAAGAGTTAAATGGTAAAAAAGAACTCATGTAGGTGATTCCATTTTGTTGGGAAAAGACTAAGATGATAATGATGATGATGAATAAGATCTTAGATAGGATCACCCAAAAAGGATGATATCATTAAGGTTGTGGTTATAAAGTTAGGGTATTAAGAAGTGGCTTAAATAACAAACTTATTATTTAATAAGGATTTGTGAGAAAAAGGTTACTATTTGTGTTATAATTGAGTCATTGGTTTATAATTCTTCTAAAGTATCATACTGGCTATATGTCTTAGGTTGTACTTATGTTTAAATTGTTTTGGGTTTTGACATCCTCCTCCTCCTAAAATTAGGGTATTAAAAATTCTAATGTAACAATGAATTTAACATATACTTGTAAAATTATTCTAATGTCCTAGATTCATAAATGGAAACAAAAAAATGAATATTAAATATATTCTAATATATATCTTAGATTACTATATTAAAATTTATTTCCATACTTGATATATAATTTTTAAAATTAACTCAATTTTTATTTACGTCCATAAGACTATTTAGATTTGTTAAACTACTTTCAAAATTACTTTTATAGAAATTTTTTTTACATAACTTAGCATTACCCACTTAAATTAAACCTATTTTCTAGGTTAAGATTCTTACCACTAAGCTAACATCTCATTGCAAATATAAATTAAATCTTAAACATCCTCCATCTAGCCATCTAGTCAATTTACAAGATGTTCATTTTAATAAGACTTCTTGAAAGGCCACCCATATAGTATTTCTATAGTGCATGCACACTTAAATTTTTATGTTCTAGCATAACTTACTTTTTCTTTGTATGGCAAGATAACAATGGCTACTTTGTCATTTGCTTTTAGTATCACCTAAAAGAATGCTTCATTACTTGAGATTTCATGCCATTCCTCTTTTCCTAGTACTACAGAGATTTCACTAGTGATGTGATTCATGATTGTAATTGGCTTGCCGCTTATTATGTTGAGGATGTTAGTAAGATCTTAAGCCCTTTAACTAACAGTTTGTATGATCTTCTCTAGAAGGCTCATTATAGGATGGTTGTAACATCGTCCTAATAAACCTTAGGATGGAGAGTAATATGTTAGGTATAAAATCCCTAAATAAATAAAGGGCCATGACAATAAATAGATAAAATCAAGTTGATCTAATGTAGTGATCAAGGAAAGAAAAGACATACAGTGATAACCATGACCAAGAAAAAAAAGACTTTAACATTAGATGATAGTATGATAGAATGATAAAATATGATAGCATGAATATAATATCAAATATATAAAGTACATCTATACTGAAAATAATAAAAAAGCATAAAATTATGAATTAAATGCATAGCTATAAAAATATTTAGTAACATGAAATATATCTAGTAATACATGAAAATATCTAGGATTGAAATGCATAATCTCAACAAAGAAATAGATTGCCATAATGCTAAGTTGCAAAACATGCTAGTAAAATACCAACACATTGAACATCATAGATCACACAACCAACATAGATCTAGGAAAATCAAATGAGCAAACTAACCAAATTAATTTATTTACTCCAACCCATCACACTGCAAACATAAAGGCTAGAATACATCAAATTAAATTTCAAATGTATTATTGTTATCATGAGTACTCAACCAAATTAAACTATTCAAACAAAGAAATTGCCGAACTATCATGCACATGGATTTATTTATTAATCTCAAACCAAATTACTGGTGCTAGAGATGTCACCTAGTACTTACCTATAATGTTCTAGAGACAACAAACAAGATTAATGAGCCTAGGATTACTCTCCTATGTAGGATGAAGTCTACAACAAGATCCATTCTAATGCATTTTAACAGGTGTAAAAAATTCAAACATCTTAAGGGAACCCATTTCCAACTAGACACATAACTTAGTGGTAGATTTTAATAATAATAATAATAAAAAAAAATACAAAAATCTAAACATGTGTAAACTAGATGTGGATGGTGGAGGGACACAATGAATAAACCAAGTCTAAACAATTAGAAACTACAATACAAACCAAAAATGAACTCCAAGATTAATTTTAATAATACAAGACTCTCAATTCTAATCAAATAACATTAAATGGTATTAAAATAAATCTTAACATGTCAAAGTAGATTTCAATAGTTGAATTACATCATAAGTAGCAAAGTTATCAGAGCATGACATGTGATGGTTGGCCATGACCTATCCATGACTTGTGGTTTGCACAAAGTTTTAAATTAAGATGTAAAATAGAGGACATGACACTTTTGCTACAATCATAACTTGAATAAGACTTAACCACAACTTTCGTTCATAGACCATGATCTAAACATGACTTGTGATTGACATTAAATAATTTATAATGATTTAAAATAATAAAAACAACTTGGAAGGCTTGGCCATACCTCACCATGACTAGACTCTAACTTATGGGATTGCAAGTTTTGCATTGTAAAGATAGAAAATGGAACATAAGATGTTAGGTTTGGTCATGACCTCTTGATAAACCATGATGAAAAATCATGACTTGATCAGAACTCATGATTAGCATCAATAGTTTCACTATGTTTTGTGATGAACTTGTGATTTTAATATAGAAATCAAGGAATGTAGAAATAGACATGAAATGATCATCAAACGACTTCAAATTGATAAGGAATATTGAAAAAATGACATATATGACTAGAGAACATAAATAAATCTCCTAATTAAGGAAAAAATATAAAGATACTTACAAAATGAAAAAATGGTTCAAACCCCAAAAAGTATAGAAAAACTCATCCAATGTTAAAAACTCAACAAATGTTAAAAATTTAAAATTTAATAAAATTGACCAAACGAATTTAGATATAAGATGATACAAGTAGAATGGAAATAAATGAGAGACATATATAATACTCAAGCCTAAGAGGGTTGTTGTAATAATTTCTTACAAAAATCCAATTTTTAAAATCACTTAAAATAGTAAAAATTTAATTAAATGAGATATGTGATTAAGGCATACAAATTAGATGAATCTAAATGGCCAAAGAAATATCATCTCTAATAATAATTTCATACAAATTTATGAAATTCCAGCAAAATCCAACCATATTGAAAGTACAACAAACCTAGAATGTGGTACACACATGAGAAAATGCTATGACATTTCACCTAGAAGCAAGAAGTACAAATCTAAGAAGAAAGCACATAAACATAGCCATACATCCATATACAAACTACATGCACATGAACTAGCAAAGCTTTTCAATGCCATTTCCATCTTGAACTCAATAGTGCTTCCACATCCAAGTAAAATGAATGCCAAAGTACTTGAAAAAGTAGAGTGTGAGGTTTCTAATGGAACATACCTAAAAACACAAATGTAGTAATCCTAACCCTATTTTCAAATTTAAAATCACAAATAAAGAAAAAGACAACCAAGCCTCACTTAACTCATGTAGACATATCAAAAGAATAATTAAACATGACATAATAATTTTTATTTTAAAAACATAAATGAAATGATAAATTTATTTTTATGAAAAGTATCATATACACGAAACTTGATCATGCCATCATATGCCATACATGCCTCATACATAGTGATTGTAAAAAGTCTATCAAAATCATCCACATGGTTACTACACACTAGCTAAATATAAAATAATGTATGTTGTAAATATACATAAACATAAAATATAATATCATGAACCTATACTAATTAATATGCATAAATAAAGAGCATAGTACAAACACATCCAAGAGCATTAAGGGAGATACAAATATGAGGTAAAAATAGTAACCTAGGCATCCAAAGATATGAGTTATTATAATGGTACATACTGGAACTATCTATAGGTGTTCAAGTACTAGTGTTGGTAGCACTAATTGGTGTCATAGTCAGACTTGTACATTTATTTTTTACTAATAGAATTATGATGGCTATCTACAAGTAACTATTTCTATTAGGGTACTTTCTATTATTGCTTCTATGTTGGCCAATGGTTCCTACACCTTCTTGGTTAGTACATCCTTTATGATTTCACTTCATGAAGCTATTGGTGCCTTATGCACAATGTTGTTGATGTACTATAGAATTCCTCTCCTTTTGTAGAGCTTTTAAATAAGCCATGGAAAGGGAATGGTTTACCTACTAGATTTAGTCTATACAAATATATGTTCCATTTACTAAAAGAGGGTAAAAGCTAGGTTAGTAAGCAAATTCCTACTTAGAATCACATAGGCTTGGACTACGAAGGTGGTAATCTGGTTGTTCTTGCAAAAATGATCTCTTACAAATATACAAGGATAACTTCATAAGTCATAGGTTTGGATGAATGACTCATGGCCATAAAGGGTCTTTAGAATGATGTAACCCTTGATATAGCAATAATTATGAAACAAAAGGACATGAACCTCTAATTGAATACAGACTTAGCCTATTTTCTAGTGCAGGATTAATAGGGATATTGTAGAATGATGATGAACTTAATGATAAAATAGATGAAGTCTGGATAATATATAGTAAAATATAAGTGATGAAAAAATAATTAAAAACTATTAGAAAGCATAGAAAAAATGAAAAAAGAAAAATGAAAACATGATATGTGGAGAACAATTGAAGTTTTCCTTCATAGTAACTAGAAATGTTTAATTAAGTAAATAGAAAAATTAGTGCTCCTAAAGAGGGCCAAGTGCTACAGTGTACGAGGTACAAATTCTAAAGTAAAACTAATAATTAGAACATAGTTTATGAGTAAATTAATGGTTTACATACTAATATTTGATCTCTTAGGGATGTAGATATGGATGGATGATTTGAGTGTTATTTGGAGTTGTTTTGAGGTTAGAATAAGGCTGTTTCCTTGAATTATCTTGCAAGTGACATTAATGTTAGCCTTAATGTTACTGACACTATAAACAACATGTCAGTGTGTGCTGCTAATGATGCAGGTATCAAGACTAACCTCATAGATTATAGGAGATACTGAGATGATCATGGAACATATAAGTGATGTAGTTTGTGTAGGTTCTCATATTCGAGATCTTTCAAAATTTTATTAAAGCTCTTAAATCTTAAGAAATTAGCCTAAAATTCATGTTTCAACCTAGTATTTATAGGGTTAGAGTTTCCAAAATTTTCTCAAATTTAAGAGTAGTTGAGTTAAATTTTTTTTTCGAAACTCAAAGTTCATGTACAAGTTAAGTAATGCTAATGATGATGCAGCAACATTGATGCTGGCCTTAGTACTAGTACTTGTACTAGCTCTTGAAATGAGATTCTAGGATTCCAAGGATTATTGTTGATTGATGAATTAATGTCTAACATGTCATGATAATATTGAATGAATGAGAAGGGTCTCATAGAATCAAAAAGCACTACTAGGAGTATAACTTAATGTTTTTCCTTGTAGGTGACATTGGTGCTGCATCATCATTATCCAATGTTACCTATGTAGGGTGGAGCTTCAACCCTCCAAACTACCTTCATATTTATCGAAACTAATGTTTAATACCTTAGAAATGATGTGAGCAAGTCACTAGGGATATTTTGAGGTCAAACCTACAGTTGAGAGGAAGATTTGTAATGCATGTTATAGAAATGACTAAGGTAGGTAACATTAACATTGATGTGAATGTCACCTAGTCATACTTAAAAATAATGTATTATTTCATGTTTTCTAAAATTATTTAAATTACCAAAAATGACACCTATCATCTTGGGACTAATGTAAATTGGTCATTGGAATTTTGATAGAGGTGAAACTAGAGCCAAAAAATAAGTTTTGATGTGATGATGTAGTGGTAACTAAGGTAGTTTATGCTAACATTGGTGTATCACCTAGCATTTCCTAGATGACACTTGGAATTTTTCTAATCTTGAAACTATTAGGAGCATTGAAATTGATGCACATATGCTAGATCAATTGGAAACATCTTCTAGGGGCATGTTGGAGTTTAAAACATGACTTATCATAATGATTTTGGGCTCTCTTGATACCCTAATTAGATGCAACAATGTCAAAGCCACACTTGTTCTAATGGTGAAAATACCAAAAAAGTGAATGCAACATTGTCTCCTCTTGAAGGATGTTGTAGAGGGGAGAAAGAATGAGTGACTAGTTGGTGATAAACCTATATGAAGAAAGAGAAAGAAAAGAAGAAAAATGAGGGAAGAATGTTAGGACATCTTTGATACACTAGTTATGAGGATGATCCTATACCATAGAATAAGGACATGACTTAATTCTACATACAAGATGGTCAAAGGAATGTCATTAATGATGTTGCACATCCTTTCCTACTCAAACTTTCAACACATCCTTATTGGAATAGAAAAAATTTGCTTAATTATTATTGATGCACTAATAAGAGGAAAGGAACAAATAGGAAAGAGAGTTAGAGGAAGAATAGAGAAGCTTGCAAGAGGTAATATAAAATATAAAGTTTAGAAACTAAGAAAGCAGAAGAGAAATAAGAAACAACACCTATACATCATGATAAGATGCTATGCCAAAAAGGTGGGATAAGGTTAGATCCCACACTCTACTAATATTGATAACCAATAAATTAATAAATGAATAATTTATGGTTTGATAAATTATTTGACTATCACACTCAAGCTCATCACACCTTCACATGAAGTGAAAATGGTAGAATACTCATGACTCTTTATAGGAGATAGATCACTAATAAACATCCTCATCATAGTGTGTTGATAGGAAGAAGTATTAGTAAAATGGAATAAGTAGAAATTAGAGAGTAGATAAAGTTGTATGGGAGAGATGTAGAAGACTGATAGCAACCAACACAGAGAGAGAGAGAGAGAGAGAGAGAGAGAGAGAATAAGAAATAGTACACTAAAACATAAGTGAAATAAGAGATAAGGATTAGAGTAAACCTAATGATTTTTTAAATAAACTACCTCTTAAGATATGCTTTATTTAGCAAATCTGAATATCGATTCCCATCCAAGTCCAATAGCTAGTATGATCCATTACCAAGATTCTTAAATGATGAAGGGACCTTACCACTTCGGAAAAAACTTGGATGTCTTTGTATTGGGAAATTATCATAGGATAAGATCTCCTTCTTTGATCTCTTTTAGTCAAACATGTTTTTCATTGAGATGGTGCATAGTTTCTTGATAACTCTAAATGTTATTTTTGCTTCCTTGTTATTCTCTTCAAGAATATTTATCTCAACACATTGTATTTTGTCATTCTCCTCATATGTCATGTAATTGTTCAAGACTGCTCAAAGAGAGGGCACATGTAGCTTCACTAGCAACATTACTTTGGATTCATAAGTAGCATGAATGAAGTTTAGCTAGTTGCATTTCTAAATATGGTTCTAAGACCTAAAGTATGTGGGATACCTAGGTATGTTGGATTCCTTTGGATTTGTTAACAATGATTTTATGTAGACATATGAGGAATTTATTGTTTGACTTGGCTTGAATATTAAATTAGGAATAGTGTGGAGATAAGAATGATTGGATGATTTAATATTGATTATAGCATTTGATAACTTCTTTGCTAAAGTTAATGTTTAGTGTTACTTATAATGTGAAAGGGAATACTAAAGAAAGTGATAAGATGATTCAAAATAAAATGAAAAATATGCTTGGATATTGCAGATTTCAAGGAAATAACTCAACTCACTTGGTGAAATACTCTATAGCTATTAAAATAAATTGATGATCAATAGAAGATGGAGAATTAATAGAACCTATGAAATCTAGCCCTAATTTCTAGGTAGATCATATGATTTATGAAGTTCTAAGCTCTTGAGATGGTACATAAATAAGTAGAGTATGAGATTGACATGTATCATAAATCTTAACTATCATATGTGCATCCCTAGACATCATGGACCACTAGTAACCTAGTGAGATGATACAAGCTAAGAGAGACCATGTTCCTAAGTGACCATCATATACACCTAAATGTACCTTAATGACTTAGATAACATAGAAAAATGTATGACACAAAGATTCAACATAGAATTTGAATTAGGTTTAGTCCAATATTAAAATCACCTTTTGATGAGACGCGACTTGCATGTGCCGCGATATCGCGGCCGCCGCGATATCGCATCCCATGTGATATCACGTACGCGATATCGCGTCTTCTCTTGCAATATTGCGTCCCGCCGTCATATCTATAAATAAGAGGCGGCACTTCCTTCATTTCCCAATCCTGGCTAGAAGTAGCGAAGCTCTGGCAGCTTGATCACTCCAGAGTTAGAATTTTTCCCATGTGCCCGCAGTAGGAGTCCTAGAGTGAACGACTCTTTATTCGAGTAGCTTGTAACCTGAACCCAAGTTGTGTACAGCAATAAAGAAGAACTTGATTGGATAAACCTTGCAGCAAGTGGTTTCATTTATTGCTTTCATTTACTGCTTTCCTAGTGCGTTCAAGTACGACTTGATTACGAGCGTCTACGGACATGTACGACTAGTCAAGGAATCGGTTGCTTGACGCAACGCATGAGTATGACTCAATTACGAGCATTGGCTGCTTGGTAACCCAGTAGCGTATTCCAGGATTCTACGCTTGGTAATCCCAGTAGTAGTCCGATGTGTACGGCTAGTTGAGGAATCGGCTACTCATTGCTAGGCTAGAATGTGTGATAAGTATGACTTAATTACGAGCATCCACGGGTGTGTACGGCTAGCTAAGGAATCGGCTGCTTATCACACTTAAGCTAAATAGGTGCCTCAGTACGACCACTTCGAGCACTTGC
>MNCI01038015.1:221613-238448 GCA_015680685.1 Gnetum montanum
TTGTGTTGGTCATTCACTTGGGTGCTTGGATGTTTTCTTCTTGGGTTTTCTTACCGTTCCGATGTAACCCAATAATCGGAAGCTGAGACAATAAAAATAAAGAAGTCTTTGCATGGTATGGTCCCCATGCATAAAAACACAAAACATGAAAAAAAGAAAAAAAAAAGAGAAGAAAAAAGAAAAAGAAAAAGAAAGAAAGCCAAAAAGGCAAAAGTGAGGATTCAAAGCACACCCCTTAGACGGAATAAATTTGGGCTACAAGCACTGGTTATGGAACCAAAGTGTTCCCTCTAACTAAGGCCCTTCTCGCTTCCCAATCTCTCCTTTGTTTCGTCGGAATGGTGGTGGCTCTTCGAAGATGCATCCTTGTGGTCCAAGTGGATGATTTGGCCAAGTGCATTGATGTGAAGTCAATGAAAGTGGTCGGTTTGAGGCTTGAGTTGGAATGAGATTCGCTAAGTCACATTAATCATGAAACACACAAGGGGCTGTACGCCACCTTGTTCTTGGGATTCCATTCCACTTCTCTTCTTCCCATCCTTCTTTCCTTTGTCCACCTCATTGCCGATTGTATCATTGTATATACTTTGGTTAATGCTTTGTTTTCTTTTTGGTAAATTCTTTCGGTTAAGACTTTAACTCTTGTTTCCAAAGGACATTCCCAGAGCCCACGGACTCTTTAAATGTGGGATTGTCAGGGCATTAAGGGCATGAGCCTGCTTTGGGGAGGACCCACTGACATTCCTATTTGGAACATTAGTTAACTTCTTTTCCTTAATGTTTTGTAGTTAATTAACATTTTTGTTCATTTCCATCATGACATCCTTTTTATCGATGCCATAGTTGTCCCTTTTTACCTATCATTCCTATTCCTTTTCTCTCTCCATTCTAACGCTACCGGAGGTTCGCGATTAGTCATGGGGGTACGGGGCCTGATTTTTCGATTTTTATCCTAAGCCCCGGATTTTTTCGTTTTTCTTCCTAACCCCTATACCTTCGGTAGTCATCATCTATATTTTCCCAGATCCATATCAGCCATACCACACCTTAGCCAGTGAACCTAAACCGAAGCAAGGTATGCTTTACTTAATGATTCAATTACCCTTGCTAATATATGATGGTGTTGTGTGTGCAGATGGCAATCATACAACAACAGAATGGATCTGGAGCAGACACTTGGAATGGAGCAGCGCTGAAGCAGCATGCAAGGAGTGGAATTGATAATGCGCTTACAGATGGACAACGAAAGGCGCAATCTAGGCGTTGGCAGCAACAAGACTCTTCTCTCTTCTTCTCTTCTATTCTCTCTCCTCTTTTCTCTCAGCTGCCAACTGTGGCCTGATGTCATTGTAATAAGGTGTTCACCCATGTTGTCATGAACACCAGTTTTTGTCAAGTCTTGTAATAAAGACCGTTCACATGTCATCCCATTAGTTCCATTTCCCCTAATAATCCCATACCTACCTGATATCATTGTAAGGAACTCGAGGACGAGTTTTCATTCAGTCATGGGGGTATGATGAGACGCGACCTGCATGTGCCGCGATATCGCGTCTTCCCCTGCGATATCGCGTACGCGATATCGCGGTCCGCCGCCATATCTATAAATAAGAGGCGGCACTCCCTTCATTTCCCAATCCTGGCTAGAAGTAGCGAAGCTCTGGCAGATTGATCACTCCAGAGTTAGAATTTTTCCCATGTGCCCGCAGTAGGAGTCCTAGAGTGAACGGCTCTTTATTCGAGCAGCTTGTAACCTGAACCCAAGTTGTGTACGGCAATAAAGACGAACTTGATTGGATAAACCTTGCAGTACATGGTTTTATTGTTGTTTATTTACTGCTTTCCTAGTGCGCACAAGTACGACTTGATTACGAGCGTCTACGGACGTGTACGGCTAGTCAAGGAATCGGCTGCTTGTCGCAACGCATGAGTACGACTTGATTACGAGCATTGGCTGCTTGGTAACCCAGTAGCGTATTCCAGGATTCTGCGCTTGGTAATCCCAGTGGTAGTCCAGTGTGTACGGCTAGTCAAGGAATCGGCTACTCATTGCTAGGCTAGAACGTGTGATAAGTACGACTTAGTTACGAGCACCCACGGGTGTGTACGGCTAGCTAAGGAATCGGCTGCTTATCACACTTAAGCTAAATAGGTGCCTCAGTACGACCACTTCGAGCACTTGCGTTACGTGTGGTGATCCCAGTAACGATTAGCGTTTGGTAAGCCACAGTTGCATAGTTCAGGGTGTGTCCGGTAAGTGGGAATGGATGCTGACGCTAGTTAACTTAAACCTAGGACATTAGTTAGAGTTAGCTTAGTTTCTCAACCCTTTTCTCTGATAGCATAGAAGATAAGCCGAAAATACCAAAAAAATCACATACCTCAGACTTGCTTAACCATACACCGTGACAAATACAAGCAAGCCTGGGAAGACAACGAACGATTAACCCCAAGAACTTCTTGTGGTGTTAAGGCATTTAATCTACGGAGTTCGACCGGATCGCGCGTGCATGCTCATATTCGTATGGTGGAGTGTAGGGGTACCTCGCCACTCATCACCTTCCAAACACTAAACCCATATATTATGATAAGACAAATGATATACTAGAAAATAAAAAAACTAGGCATCTTCAATTATTCAAAGAGAAGATTATAATAGGGTTTCACAATCCACAAAATGTTTAAAACCTCTTAAAACACTCACACAATGTTGTAGAGCATGATGCTTTATAGGCACATAGTGATTGTTCTCAAGGTAAGATACAGCTGATGGAGAGTCCTTTTCAAAACTGAGACTGAGAATTCAATTTATAGGATACAAGAGATAAGAACGCATAGACCAACACATCACACATTAATCTTGGAGTTGTAATTACATATGCACTCACTTAATAAGCTCTATCACACTCTTGCTAAGCTCTCCTTAATGTAAGAGCTCTTACCAAGATATCTCTCATGACATCTCATGAGGGTACAAGTATGAAAGCAAACCAAAATTTATTGGAAAAGAGAAGATAAGATACCTAGAATTTTTTTCCCAACTTAACTTGAGGATACTGATCTATTTCCATCCATTTCCTTCTTCTTTTAGCAATTTCCCAAATTCGAATGAGTAATTTTAGAAGTTTTCCTGATCGTTTGGGTTGTCTCAAATCTCCTAAGGAGACCTTGCTAATTTGCTAGAAGAATCTTAAAAGCTCATCAAAAAGTACCTTAAATTTTCTAAAAGTGGCTTAAATTTGCCAAAAGTGCCTTAAATTACTTGAGACATCTCAATATTTCTTGAGACATTTCACATTCAACTGAGATTTCTTACAATTCTATGAGACGTCTCACCTAGGATGACTATCAAATATTCTAGATGTCTTCTAAAGTTTTGAGACATCTCTAGAACATTCCAAACATCTTCTCTAATATTTTAGATCTTAGGAAAGATTTTTCATTAGCCTCCAAGACATCTCCATAGAGCCCAAAACCTACAAAAACACACACACAAAGGAAAGTAAAAAAGGAAATTAAAAGAGGTGTTTATATAGTAGCTCTCCCATCCTTCAGAAAGTGAGCTCATGTGAATAAGGGAATAGGGGCTGAAGTGATCCCCCACTCATGAAGTTTGATCTCATGAGCCCATACAACATCATTCATAGAATGATCCTCCTAATGAATCAAGTACTCACGCCTCTTGGCTCCCTAACTACTAAAAGCTTTCCTCCCATTAAGTATGATTACCTTCCTCTCCATTGAAGACTTGGATTGAATAATAGCCTCCTTCAACTCATTGATGCCACCTTGTATGGTCTCCTCATCAATTGGTTCATGATAGTACACAAGATATAAAACATTAAACAAAAAAATACATATCAAAATCATTTTGTAAATCAATCTCAAAAGCATTAGCATTAATCTTAGTCTTAATTCTAAAGGTCCCATCTTCTTGGCTTTCAAATTGGAGAAGTTAATAATTCTTAACTACTTTCTTTGCAAATGCACTCAAACCAAGTCACCAACAACAAAATTTAACTTTTGTTTATTCTCATTCCTCTTAAGGATGCTCTTTTCAACCTTCTTCTCAAGATTTGATTTCAGTTTCATGGAGATCCCTCATATTTTGTACAAAATTAGTACTATGTTAAGCTTAATCATTAAACCTCTTTAATGTGTTCATTATTGATTTTGCCAATAGAAACATGAAAAGCATTATGATACTAAAACTTAGATTTCTTCTTCTTCTTGGCGTTTGAAAGACTCTCACTCATCATTCCTTCACCATCAAAATCATAATATAGAGTACCTTTACATTGTCCATTCATTTCATAACCAAGATAATCAATTTCATCACTATCAATATCCACATTCATATCAGTAATGATCTTCTCATTATGACTACTACTATAGCCATCATTATCAAAAACAAAACCAGACACATGACTGAAAATGACATTAAAAGTTACATTGCTTCTCTCATGGACAACATAACTCACAACTTCATCACAATCATCACAATGATCATGATTCTTATAATCACAATGGAGCAAACCATTACCAAGCTAAAATGTAAAACTAGCATTCAATACAATAGCTTCCACATAAGAGACATTACTACCATCTATAAGGTAAAGCCTAGACTCACTTACCTCTGCATGGCTTTTCCTATCCAACCATAGTTCAACTAGATCTTCAACATATGGCTGCCTAATCTTATCAAAGCTTAAAGCTTCACGATTTTACATAGAAGTCCCCAATCTCAATGGTTCCTCCTCTTCTTCAAGTACCTAGAAATCAAAAAAATCATTCATACCATCCACATGAGGTATGTTAAAATTTACACATGCATTCTAGACAATGCCTCAGCTACCATATTAGCTGTCGCACTTTTGTGCTTCTCCCTTCGCATAAGTACGACTGCAAATGCACAAGGTGAAATGAATTCACTCATGATGCCATTTGTAAGTACCTCCTGTTCTTTTCCTTACAATTCTAGCTATTGATTTAGTGTCATCTAGTATGATCTCTTTTTGGAATGATAGCACTAGGGATGAAATCAATCTAATGCTATATATTTCTCATTGATGGTAATCCATCGAATTTTCCCTTGAATACTTTGGAAAATTTATCCTGTAAGACTAGCACACCTATAGAAAGTTAAACTTATACAATAACAAATCCAAAACCTGTTTCATCATGGTTCTTAATGCATTCCCTCGCTCCTAGGTAGATTAGGAAAGCATTAAGTGAGTTTGGTTGCCTCACTTATTTAGCTATCATAGGAATCAATTGATGGATTTCCATCAGATCAAGCGACACCCCATACATTTCTTTCTTCATTAAATTGAGCATCATTGTTAGAATTCCAATGTCTACTAAGAATTACATCAGTAAAATCTATTGGAAGCACATCATACTTCACAACATCATAAAAACATGCAATTTTAAATTTCAAAGTACATTGTTTCCCCACCTCTTAAGAGAAATCTCTAGAAAGTGAATGCACCTTATAGAGTCTAGGATGAGTATTAGTTACCAAACCAAATCTAGCAATTGTTGTAGATGAAGTAACATTTTCTTGGGCTTCCCATCAATCAAAACATTCATTCATTCTCCACTAAGAAAACATCTAGTCCTAATTCGAAATAAGAATTTCCTAGCTAGGTGGTCTCCTCTATTTACATTTCCCATGAATGCACAAGAATTTAATTCAAAAACTTCCTTAATATTAGGAGCATTAGAGTTACTTTTTTGAAGAGACTAGCTTGATGTCTCCTCCACCTCCATGCTTTGCACATCTTTACCCTTGGCTTCCTTGTGAAATGGACATCCTCATTGTTTCTATCCTCATTCTTTAAACTTGAACCATTAAATCTTGGATGAGCTATTATTTCTTGGGTCCTTCTTGGCTTTGTCCTTATCATCATCCTTTTTTATCTTCTTATTGTGGCTACTATCCTTATTTTTAGATTTGGACTTAGATCCCTTATCCTTCCCCTTGAAATTTTATTTGCTCCTATTTTTGAATCCACTTAATTTCTTTTTAGCCTTGAGTGCTAATCATAAACCTCATCAAGATTTTGTGGTGCATAAAAAGATAACTTTTACTAACATGTCATTTTGAGACCTCCTAAAAAATTAAAGCTTGTTCATACTTCTTCTAGTTTAATTTAGCTTGATGGAATAGATTACAAAATTTTATGTAGAATTCTTTGACATCCTTGTCATCTTACCTTAAGAGTTTTTAACTTCATGATAGTTTCTTACCTTTGATGAGACTATTCAAAATTTCTTCTTAAGCTATATTTCATCAAATTTCAATCTTGATGGATAGACTATTTTGTCTTTCACAATCTTGGGACTCCTTTTCCCACCAAGTAGAAGCCATTTCTTCTAATAAGGATTTAATAATATGTACCCTCAAGGTATTTGGTATCTCTTCCAAATCAAAGTGCTTGCCAAGCACCTTCAACCAACTTAAAAAAACCTTGATGCCATCTATACCATTGAAAGTATTCAACTCAATGTATGAGAGTCTTGTAGCATTTTTGAACACTTTAACAAATCTTCGTTCATCCTCCTCATCAAGATTGTCAAAGAAGAAGTTATTACCATTGTTGGAGCCCTCAAAATTCTCATATGGGGAATAGGATTCTCTCCCATTAGACTTCTTGGCTATTGGGTTCCTACATTTCCATAGTTGGATTATCCTTCCTTATCATTTGTTCCATCTCCACTAGGCTATGAAATTTCTTTATGTGAATTTGTATGCTCATCATCATTACTTGTTTGGATATGGCTAGGATTGGCATTTTTATCTACCTTTACATTGATTTCATCTAATCAAGAAACCATTAGCTGGAAGACAAACTTCATGCTCTCCATGTCTCTATTCAAGGTTTGAACCTATTTCTTCTTTGTTGCAATTTGAAATTGATAAAAATCCTTAACCAAATCCAGGAAACAATTAATTCTAAGCTTTGATATCAATATAGCTTGAGTAGGTTCACTCTACTATTAAAATCATCTCCCAAGCACTAAATCTAAATATTATGATAAGGCAAACAATATGCTAGAAAACAAGAAAATTATTTATCTTTAATTATTAAAATAGAAGATTATAATTGGGTTTCACAACCCACAAAACATCCAAAACCTCACAAAACACTCACACAATGCTATAGAGAATGAGACTCTACAAGCACACAATGATTGTTCTCAATGCAAGATACAACGTGATGAGCCGCGATATCACATTCGCCCCTGCAATATCGCGTACGAGATATCGTGGCCTACTGCAATATCTATAAATAAGAGGCAGCTTTTCCTATTTTAGACACATAGACTTAGACCCTTAGCCAAACTATAGTAGTTTTACCATTCTAGATTTAGAATAATTTCCATGTGCCCGCAATAGGAGTCTTAAAGTGAATGGATCTTTATTCAAGAAAATTGTACTTGAGCACACATTTGTGTATGGCAATAAAGATGAGCTTTCTGATAAACCTTGTAGCATATGGACTAAGCTAAATAGGAATTAATTATTGTTAAATGTTTAAATGCTTTCCTAGATAATTAATCTCTCTCAACCCTTGACTCTCCTAGTTAAGTGCACTCAGCATGACCACTTCGAGCATGTGTGTAACACTTGGTAACCTAGTAACGAGTAGCGTTTGGTAATCCCAGTAGCGTTGCACTGGTTCAGGGTGTGTGCGACAAGTGGGAATGGATACTGGTGTTAGGATAATTAGAACTTAGTTAGTAAATAGTTAATGAAAGTTAGTCACTTAGTTCTCTTCACCTTCCCCTATTAGCATAAGACATTAAAAATATAAAAGATATAAAAATTATATACCTTAGGCTTACTTAACCATACAACTGTGACAATACAAGTAAGTTTGGTAAGATAATGATTGATTAACCTTAAGTGTTCCATTAAGGCGTGTAAGCACTTAGTCCTTGGAGTTTGACTGGATTGCATGTGAGACGCTCATATTCGTATGGTTGAGTGTAGGGGTACCTCGCCACTCATCATTGGAGCCATTGCCAGGGACTTAGTTGTTTGCGTGCTATGTAGAACATAGGAGATCATTCATATTGTTGGGATGCTAGAACAAACCCTTAGGGTTAATCAGGAAAAGATAAGAAAATGGTAAACAGCACATTGAACAAGACAAAAATGTCTTCTTCTTCGCACAAAAACACTTCACTGCCTAGGACTCACAAAAGAGACAATCGCGGCACAACACACGTAACCAAGATCTACCACTGCCTCAACAGTTCCATGTGGTATATATTCATCACGATGAGTATGTACTAGACTTTACCTTTATTGTCCATCAAGCTGAACGACTGCGTTGGAGAGACTTGGAGGGTAACATATTGTTGCCTCCAGATTGAGCAGTCCCCAACATGCATCTTCGTGCTCTAGTGCAAGTAGGCATGTCATAGTTATACGTGGAATACGTTGCATGCAATTATGACATAAGGGATTACCATCCCATAGAAGCCAATGTCAAAGGGACTTGTGACAGGAGAGATACTATACATTGTTGAAGGGCAAAGGACCCCATAATGCTCCATCCATCTTAAGCAAATTGAGGGTGGTGAACCTATTTGAATAGACTCTTCAAAAAATGATGTTCCCCCTCCTAATGATGGTCAGGAGGTGGTGTATCAAAACCTCCACTCCACAATTCACAATCCTAGTTCTGATCCCCATGAACACCAAGTGTTCAACGAGGGAACACAAACACATGATAAGGGCGGGTAGTCTAATTGTAATCATGATCGGGGTCGAGACCACCAAAGAGAAGGTAGGAAACATCATCATGGTGATGGCACTCCTTCTTCCTTACCTTCATCATCACATTCACCCTCTCCTTCAATGTCAGGATGCAGTCATAAGAAACCTAACTGTGAGGATAAAGGTAAATAGAGTGAGAAACCTTGATGAGAGAGTTGAGAGCAAGGACGAGGGCACTTTAGAGAATCATGGCATGGAAGAAGGGAGAGTAGGGAACTACATAGAAATCATAGATGCTATGAATGAAATGATCACGAAGAACCCCTACTCACAACCCGAAGCATGTTAGATATCACGGAGGCCATAAGAATTCCCACAAGGCACCAAAAAGATAGCAAGATTAAGAGGTTGGACATGAATAACATCCCATGATTTGAGGGGGGATACAACGTTGATCCTCATAACCACTTACAAGAATTTCATGATGCATGTGTCTTGTAGAACATTGAGAATGAATGGAAAAAGCTAAAGTTATTCCCAAGGACACTAGTAAAAGAAGTGAAAAGCTGGTATCGATCCTTAGAACCAGAATCCATTCGAAGGTGGAGTACGATGCTAGAACTATTTAATTATAAGTATCAAATGTACTCCTGGGTGTCCAACCTATGAAAGAAAATCCAAGGATGGAAGCATGGAAGTCATGAGCCCTTGGATGCTGCCATGGGCTGATATTATGCACTGTTACATCGTTGTCCGGGCCATGGTTACTCACAACAGGATCAACTACACCATCTCGTAGATGGACTTAGGCATGAAACTAGGAGAACCCTTGGAATGTATGCCTAAGGGAGATTATTAGAGCTTAGGTCCCATCAGGTCCATAGATTGCTGGAGCAAGTAGCCAAGGAAGAAGGGGAGCTACGTAAGAGAGAAAGTGTGGAAGAGTATAATTGCGATCCTTCCCTTTGAAAAAGGGGAGTGAGATTCTGTGAGGAGGAGGAAGAGTCACCACTCAAAGGGATGGTGAATAGGAAAAACTTGCCACTCCAAAAATTAACAATAGAAGTGTTGGTAAAGGTAGAACAAATTTTGGACTCCCTAGATAGTAGATTTGAAACCATTCTCAAAGTTATAGAGGAGTCTAAGGAGCGAGGTAGTGACTATGACAAAAAGAAAAAGAGGAATTTGGACCATGCACGTAACAAAGGTAAGGGTAAAATGGCCATCATTGAAGAGGTTGTGGATTCTAATACGGACCATGACAGTGGATGTGAGATATGCCAATACAACCATCCTAAGGGATGTTATTCAGTAATCTCACACCTACAAGAGTCTGGGGTGTATGCACTCAACCCCCGACTTAACAAACGACAAGCACCTTGATGGTTACCTTATCCCCAAGGTAACCCAAGGTAGTTCCACCAACCTTTAACGTATTATCCAAGTGGAACTTCACCACAACCTATTGAGCAACATCAGCAGTGACAATACCCACAGTCATGGGGGATGCCACAACCATGGCAACAATAGCCTTACCGGAAACCAGATCCATATGGCTATTACGTGTAGTAGCCAATCTTTCCACGTGACTCTGTTGGTCACATGAAACCACAACATCACTACCAAGCTCAGGAGTATTATAGGACTCCTTCTCCTAGGAGAGACAACCCATAGACATACCATCCTCCAAACCCATCCGCAACTCTCACACCGATAGCTCCATTACCACCTACTCCAACAATGTAAGGGGAACTCCCCACTCAACTGTAGAAGCACAATTCTACGAGAGCTATAAACCTTCAACTCGCTACTAGTTCTGATAATTGCATAAAGAGAAGACCTTTCTTCAGAACCAATAGTCCAGCCAAGCTCTCACAACCACAAGTGGTTGAGCCTTTGAACACTTCTCCATCAAAAAAGGCTTCAAAGCTCTCTTCAAACAAAAACTAGAGCTCAACGTACACGGTTATGTTAACACATGTTGTTATTGACTGGATCAAGGTGGGCCACCTTCTCAAGAAATTCTCTGACCCTGGAAGCCCTCTAATCTATCTCCAAGTCACTGGGAATAAACCATGTAAAGCTCTTCTAGACTCAGGTTCCAGAGTCAACTTAATATCACAAGAGATGTATAAAGCCTGGAACCTGCCTCCACTCAAGAAGAGCAATATTCGCTTAGAGGTAGCTGACTAGTCCATCACTATTCCCTTGGGACTGGTGGAGGACATCGTTACCACTATGTGTGGGTGGTCATACCCAGTTGATTTCCTAGTGATACAAGTATATAATGACAAAGGGGACTTCCCGATAATAATGGGAAGGGCATGGCTAAGTACCATAAACGCATGCCTAGGAATCTGCGATCTTTTCCTGGAAATATCTAAGGAAAAACTTTTGGAAAGATCAAGAAGAAGAAAGTTCCATGCATCACATACAATGATACAGGGTATGATTGCGTATAAGAATGTTCAACTTTGCCTACATGTAATCGGTATGCCCAAGAAATTAACATACAAAAGTTCCTGTATGTAGCAACCACACAATAAGAAAACACCTAGTGGTTGATAGCTAATCAATAGAGTAACTCACCAACGTGCATGGAACTAACTGGGGGAACAACTCGTGCCCACATCGAAAGCATAGATGCACTAGAGAAAAAGTGTCAACAGCTTCCAATCCTTAACCTGAAAACATCAATAGGGAGAAGCTGGAAATTCCTAAAAACTTCAAACAAGCATTCCAATAAAAGATTACTAATTCATGTGCAATAGACCAAACTTTACCATGAATCTAGAATAGTCAATGCACATTGCACATTGGAGAAAGTATGACCTCACTCATTATTTTGAATCTCCCCTTTCCAACTTAGTCATGGGGGAGATGACCACCTATGCTGATCAATCAAGGCCCTTAGTTCCTTTTTAATTTTTTTTTTTACACATTTTTGTTTTACACATTTCTTTAACTTTTCTTGTTTTTGTTTTACAACATCATTCATACTTTTTTGTTTATTTGTGTATTTATTTATTTTGTTAAGTTTGTCACCTAATAAGTGCTCCTAAAGATGGTATGAACTATATTCCATTGATTGTTAATGTTTGGTTTTTACCTTTGAGTTATGATTTTGATACTAAGGTATGGTTCTTTTGATATGATAGGCAATGAGTCTACATCATCCATGCATCCATGAATTTTTATGGTCTCTCTTGGCTTGGAACTATACAGTCCCTTTCTTTCAATAATAAGAACTATCAATGAATTGGTGACTGGGCATTTCTCGAACTAAGGAAGGACTCAAGGATTGAAAAGAATGTGACTTCAAGGGGATTTGATGCATTTGTATTGGCCATTCTCTTGGGTGCTTGGATGTTTTCTTCCTGAGTTTTCTTTACCATTTTGACGCTGCTCCATTATAGGGAAGTTGAGCTAATAAAAATAATAAGTCTTTGCATGGTGTGGTTCTCACGCAAAAAAAAAAGAAAAAAAAGAAAAAGGAAAAAACCCACACACACACACAAGAAGTGAAAAGTGAAAAGTGAGAATTCAAAGAACACCCCTTAGACGAAAAAACTATCTGGGATACAAGCATTGGTAATGAAACTAAATAAGCATGTTCCCTCTAACTAAGGCCCCTTCTTGCTTCCTACTTTCTCCTTTTTCGTTTTATTGGAATGGTGGTGAATTTTTGGCAGAGGCATTATTGTTACTTCAAGTGGATGGATTGGCCAAATGTATTAATGTGAAGTCAATGGATGTGGATTTTTTGAGGCTGGATGTGGAATGAGATCTACTAAGTTACATTAACCATTAATACACAAGGGGCTGTACATCACCTTAATCTTGAGACTCCATTTCATTCTCTTCTTTCCATCCTTCTTTCTCCATTTTCACCTCATTGCCGGTTGTATCGATAGTCCATATTTTGGTTGATGCATTGTTTACTTTTTGGTAAAGTCTTGTGGTTAAGACTTTAACTCTTGTTTCCAAATGGCATTTCTAGAGCCTACGGACTCTTTGAATGTGGGATTGTCAGGGCATTAAGGGCATGAGCTTGCTTTGGGGAGGACCCACTAGCATTCCTATTTGGCCCATCCATTAATTTCTTTCCCTTAAACATTTTTGCAATAAACATTTATTTTGTTCATCTCCATCCCTAACATCCATTTTATCGACGTTGCCATTGTTTCTTTTTCTTCATCTTTCTTATTCCTTATCTTTTTCCATTCTATTGCTACCGTAGGATCGCTCTTGGTCATGGGGGTCCTGGTCCAATTTTTTCAATTTTCTCTAAACCCCTACACCTTGGGTAGTCACCGGTGTTATATCTCAGAAATCCGCATTAGCCATACCACAACTTAGCCAATGGACCTTTCACCAAGGCAAGGTATCAACTGCATTGTAATTAATTTACCCTTGCTAATTTAAGATTGTGTTTTGTGTGAATATGACAATCATACACCAATGGATTGGATCTGGAGGGAACACTTGAAATGGATTTGTGCTGGAGTAGTTATGCAAGGAACAAGATTGATGGTGCGGTTATGGATGGACAAAAAAAGGTGCAATCTTGGCATCGGCAGCAACAGACTTCTTCTTTTCTCTCTCTCTCTTTCTCTCTTCTCTCTCAGTTGCCAAATGATGAGACATGACTTGCATGTGGTAGTCCAATGTGTACGGCTAGTTGAGGAATCGGCTGCTCATTGCTAGGCTAGAACATGTGATAAGTATGACTTAGTTACGAGCACCCATGGGTGTGTACGGCTAGCTAAGGAATCGGTTGCTTATCACACTTAAGCTAAATAGGTGCCTCAGTACGAGCACTTGCGTTACGTGTGGTGATCCCAGTAACAATTAGCGTTTGGTAAGCCACAGTTGCATAGTTCAGGGTGTGTCCGGTAAGTGGGAACGGATGCTGACGCTAGTTAACTTAAACCTAGGACATTAGTTAGAGTTAGCTTAGTTTCTCAACCCTTTCCTTTGATAGCATAGAAGATAAGCCGAAAATACCAAAAGAATCACATACCTCAAACTTGCTTAACCATACACCGTGACAAATACAAGCAAGCCTGGGAAGACAACGAACGATTAACCCCAAGCACTTCTTGTGGTGTTAAGGCATTTAGTCTGCGAAGTTCGACCGGATCGCGCGTGCACGCTCGTATTCGTATGGTGGAGTGTAGGGGTACCTCGCCACTCATCATTGGCGCCGTTGCTGGGGACTAAGTGTTTTTTCGCCAATTTAACATAAGGGATATCACTCACATCGTTGTGAGCTTAAAACGAACCTTAGGGTTAATCAGTTAATCAAGAACATTAAATAACGGTGAAGTTAGCACACCATTAGAAATGGCTTCTTCTCACGAAATCAACTCACCTAAGGACAATACAGGAGAAAGTCAGCATCATACGCATAACCGCGATCAACCATGTTCTCAACAGGCTAAGGTCACATATACTCATCCCGATGAGTATGTGCCAGATTTTACCTTTGTTTTCCATCAAGATGAGCAACTGCGGTGGAGAGACATGCAAGGTAACATCGTGTTACCCCCAGATCGCTCTGCTTCCAACATGCTTTTCCGTGCCTTGGTACGGTATGGCATGCAAGAGCTGATTACTGAATACGTTGCGGATGATTACACTCTGAGGGATTATCAACCCACAAAAGCCCAACGTATTCGGGATGCAAGGCAGGAGAGCCAACATTCACTACTGAAGGGCAAGGTTCCCCACGTCATTAGTGAAATAGGAGAAGAGGAACCCCTCACGATGGGTTTCTTAGAAAATGATGTTCCTCCTCCTCACTCTAGTGAAGAGGTTAGGCATCAGGGCCTTAGATCAACGATACATATTCCAGGCTCTGATCCCCGTGAGCACCAGCTGTTCACGGCAGGAACAATCACTCGCACTAATGACGGACTCGTTGATCGTCACAACGATCGGGGCCGAAGCAGCCGAAGAGAAGGTAAGAAACATCACCATGGTGATGGATCCCCTTCTTCTTCCCCTTCATCACATCATTCACCCTCTCCTTCCACATCTGGGCGCAGCCACCATGAGCATAACGCGGAGAGTAAAGGTAAAAGAGATGAAATGCCTCGACAAGAAGGTCGAGAGGAGTTAGGACAAGGGCAAGGACGTAGGGAGAATAGGGAACCACAACGTAGACATCACAGACGTCATGAAAGAGATGATCATGACGAACCCCTATTCGCAACCCGAAGTATGCTTGATATTAGAGAGGCAGTTAGGATTCCCACAAGGCATTTAAAAGACAGTAGGATCAAGCGTTTGGATATAAATAATATCCCACGTTTTGAAGGGGGATACAACGCTGATCCTCAACATCATTTACAGGCATTCCACGACGCCTGTGCCTTGCAGAACATAGACAATGAGTGGCAGAAACTCAAGTTGTTCCCAAGGACACTCACTAAAGAAGCAGAAAGCTGGTACCGGTCCTTAGAACCGGAAACCATCAGGAGGTGGAGTACGATGCTTGAATTGTTCAACAACAAATATCAAACGTACTCCAGAGTGTCTAATTTGCGTAAGCAGATCCAAGGCTGGAAGCAGGGTACTCATGAATCCTTGGATGCTGCCATGGCCTGTCACTACACATTGTTACATCGTTGCCCGGGCCATGGGTATGCTAAACGGGATCAACTTCGCCACCTCGTGGATGGGCTACGAAATGAAACCCGAAGAACTCTTGGGACTTACGCCCAAGGGAGACTCTCCCAATTAAGAGCCCATGAAGTTGAAGTTTTGTTGGAATAAGTAGCGCAAGAAGAGGGTGAGCTACGTAAAAGAGAAAGCACGGAGGAATACAACCATGATCCCTCCCTTCGCAAGAAGGGAGTGAAATTCT
This sequence comes from Gnetum montanum, assembly GCA_015680685.1. Lineage (NCBI taxonomy): Eukaryota > Viridiplantae > Streptophyta > Gnetopsida > Gnetales > Gnetaceae > Gnetum > Gnetum montanum. The sequence continues at coordinate 237,216 of MNCI01038015.1, forward strand.
GTGATGAGGAGGATGAGTCACCACTCGAAGAGTTGGTGAACAGGAAAACCGTGTCGATCCAAAAGTTAACAACGGAGGTATCGGCTAAAGTAGACCAAATGTGAGATTCTTTAGACTCACGAATAGAAACAGTCCTAAAAATTGTAGAGGAGTCTAAGGATGAGCAAAGTGGTGATAAAGGCAAAAACATGCGGAGAAACTTTAACCCTGCACATAACAAGGGTAAGGGAAAAATTCCTATCTCCGATGAGGCTGAAAATTCTGATTCAGACAATGATGGTGGATGTGAGGTCTGCTACTATGACCATCCTAAGGGATGTTGTCCAATTATCTCACATCTGCAAGAGTCTGGGGTGTATGCATTAAATCCAAGGCTTAATCAACGGAAAACACCCCAAAGGTTACCTTATCCACAAGGTAACCCAAGGCAGTTCCACCAACCCCTAGCGTATTACCCAAGTGGAACGCCTCCACAGCCCATCGGACAACATCAGCAGTGGCAATACCCACAGTCATGGGGGATGCCACCGCCATCACATCAATACCCTTACCGGCAACCTGATCCTTATGGTTATTATGTGCAGCAGCCGGTTTCTCCAGGTGACTCTTTGGGTCACACTACCCCACACCGTCACTACCATGCTCGGGAGTACTTCAGAAGGACTTCTTCTCCTCCGGGAGACATCCCACATTCCGTCCATCCTCTAACTGCACCTGCACCGCTTCCTCAAGTAGTTCCCATAACACCTCCTGCTCTAACAATGCAAGGGGAATTGCCTACCCAACAGCAGCAACGTCACGCTGCGAGATCTGTAAATATTCAGAGTGTAAACATCCAACCAGACACTAGTTCTGGTGATAACTGTATAAAAAAGAGACCCTTTTTCAGAACTAGGAGCCCGGATAGGCTCTCGCAACAACAAGCGGACGGGTATATGTATAGGCCTCTAACTACTAACGGTTGCACCCTTCAGTCCAAGGGAGCGTAACGCATACGGTTATGTTAACACATACCATAACTGACTGGATCAAGGTAGGCCATCTTCCTAGGAAATTAACTGACCCTGGGAGTCCCTTTATTCATTTGCAGATCACTGGAAATGCACCACATCGAGCTCTTCTTGACTCAGGTTCCGGAGTCAACTTAATTTCGCGAAAGATGTATCACGCCTAGAACCTGCCCCAACTTAAGAAGAGCAACATCCAACTAGAGCTGGCAGACCAGTCCATCAC
>MNCI01038015.1:242081-305315 GCA_015680685.1 Gnetum montanum
TTAGACCCTTAGCCAAACTATAGCAGTTTTACCATTCCAGAGTTAGAATAATTTCCATGTGCCCGTAGTAGGAGTCTTAAAGTGAATGGATCTTTATTTGAGCAAATTGTACTTGAGCACACATTTGTGTACGGTAATAAAGATGAACTTTTTGATAAACCTTGCAACATATGGACTAAGCTAAATAGGAATTAACTATTGTTAAATGTTTAAATGCTTTCCTAGATAATTAATCTCTCTCAACCCTTGACTCTCCTAGTTAAGTGCACCCAGTACGACCACTTTGAGCACGTGTGTAACGCTTGGTAACCTAGTAACGAGTAGCATTTGGTAATCCCAGCAGTGTTGCACTAGTTCAGGGTGTGTGTGGCAAGTGGGAACATATACTGGTGTTAGGACAATTAGAACTTAGTTAGTAAATAGTTGATGAAAGTTAGTCACTTAGTTCTCTTCACCTTCCCCTATTAGCATAAGACATTAAAAAGATAAAAGATATAAAAATTATATACCTCAGGCTTACTTAACCATACAACTGTGACAATACAAGTCAGTTTGGGAAGACAGTGATTGATTAACCTTAAGTGTTCCATTAAGGTGTGTAAGCACTTAGTCCTTGGAGTTCGACCAGATCATGCATGAGACTCTCATATTTGTATGGTTGAGTGTAGGGGTACCTCGCCACTCATCACAACTAATGTAGAGTCCTTTCCACAACTGGGATTGAGAACTTAATTCATAATACACAAGAGAAAAGAACACATAGGCCAATACACCACACATTAAACTTGGAGTTGCAACCACATATGCACTTACTCAATGTGCTCTATTACACTCTTGCTGAGCTCTCCTCTACTTAGGAGCTCTCACCAATACATCTCTCATGATATCTTATGGCCTCTCATGATGATAGAAGCATGAAAAATAATAATATTTATTAACAAAATATCTAGAAATATTTTCCCAACTCAACTTAAGGTTCTTCAGCTATTTCCATCTTCTTCCTTCTTCTTACAGTTGTTTCCTGAATTGAAATAGCTAATTTTGAAAGTTTCCTCATTTGTTTATCTTAGACGTCCTTGGAGATCTTGCTAAAAAATAGTACTAGTAGGTGGAATGTCTCATCCTGGTCTAGGATGTCTCCACCATGGTTGAGATATGTCACCTTCATCAGAGACGTCTTCCTAGAAATGCCACAAATTTACTAGAAGCACCTCAAATTTTCCAAAAGCACCTTAAAAGCTCATTAGAAAGGATCTCAGATTTTCCAAAAGCAGCTAAAATTTACCAATAGCACTTCAAAATCTTCCACAAGGCACCTTAGATTGCCTAAGTTGTCTCACATTTAATTGAGATGTCGCACATGCAACTAAGATCCTAAAACTTGCAAAAATGCACATGTAGGGAAGAGTACAAGGAAATTTGTAGAGGTGTTCATACACCAAAATTCTAGGATTTATAATATAAAAATTTTTAAAACATTTATGAAGAGCATATTTTTAAAATAAAGATAAACTTTTTGAAGTTTCTCTTATTTGTAGGTATTATATGATGTCTTGGTATTATTTATCTTTTTCTAAGTTAACTAAGCCAACATGTTATGCATCTATAAAAGTTATAAGTATGTATTCTATTGAATATGATAAATGATCTTTAAGGAAAATAGGATAGTAAGAAGAGTGAAAGTAGCTAATGCATCGATAAGCATATTTTTCAAGTGATGGATGTATGTTAGTAAATATTCGTGAAATAGTGTAATGAGCTTTTTCACTATGTAAAGATAAGGTCATAGGTGTTTAGCTTTGTAAGTGTATTCAACATTTACTTAGCATATGACTAATTGAGAATCATCATGAATTAAAGGTATTTTGATTCCTAGTTGAATTACTAAGAGTAATCCTCAATTAAGACCTTTGTATTTAGCTATGTTATTGGTACATTGAAAATTAAATTTATTAGTCTAGTAGATAGGATCCATACCTTTGTGATAAAGGATACAAGCTACAGTAGAACCTTGAGCTTTAGAAGTATCATCAAAACAAAAGTGTGAATCAAAATCCTTGGGTGTTAAAGTTATGTTTATGAGAGGATTGACTTCATTTTCACTTAATTCCTCAGAGGGAGGTTGAATGGGTATAGCTGATGTATTTGATAATGGGATTGATGTAAGGAGATCTACTATAGCTTGACCCTTGAAGAAATTCTAGGAAAGGTAGGATAAGTTAAATTTGATAATGAGTGTTTTTTACTTTTCCATGTAATTATTATTGTATGCATTGGACACAATGGATCGTAAGACGTTGTCATGGCATATGTCATGAACTTTTATCCCCAGTAGATAGTGTCTTCATTTCTAAGAGAAAATACAAGGGCTAAATAATACTTTTCTATGTTAATATATTATATTTTATGGTCAAAGAATGAATGGAAGATGTATTAGATGGGAAGGTCTACACCATCATTGCATTATTGGTGAAATATAGTTGCAATGGAGTGACTGGATTTAGAGAGAAAAATGTAAAAAAGATGATCAAATTAAAGGGAATGAAGGATGGGAAGGTTGGTAAGTGCATGCTTGATTGTATCAAAGGATTTTTAATACTCTATGTTCTAGTTAAAAGGAGTGGACTTTTGAGTAAGTGAGATAAAGGATGAGATTAATTAACAAGGTTACATATAAAAATTCAAATGTATTGAAGAAAACCTTATATAATATGCATGTCTTTAAGGCACTTGGATGGTGGAAGATCTAAGATCACTTTAACTTTGTTAAGATCTACCATTATTCTATTGGTTGAAATAAAGAATCCTAGCATCTTGCTTATTTCTACATCAAAAATGCATTTTTGGGGTTTAGAAAAAGATTATATTAGTTGCATCAGGTGAAGAATCTATTGAGATCAATGGGATGGTTAGATGCTATGATAGATTTGACAGTTACATCGTCCATATAATTGCTAATAAGTTTGAATATCATATCACTAAATATAAATGATGTGGCTTGTTAATATGTTGCTCTAGCATTCTTAATCTCAAAGAGGCATTTTTATGCAATAAAATGTTCCTCATTAATTCATAAATGTTGTAAAATGTTAATGCTCAAGATTAATTTATATTTAGTTATAACCCCAAAAATTGTCCATGAAGGAAAGTAAGATATGATCTACCATTATATCTATGAGTTGATTAATGTTGGGTAACGAAAATTCAGCTTTCACTATTACCTTATTGAGATCACAAAAATCAATGCATAGTCTAAGGGCTTCATTTTTCTTAGGAACAAGTACCATGTTGGATACCAAGTCTGAATAATCCAGATGGCATATGAAGCTTGTGTTGTAGAATTTAATGATCTCTTTCTTAATGGCTAAGGCTAAATTGGGTTTTAATTTCCTAGATTTTTATTTAGCTACCTTGAAATCATTCTTTAGGATGATGTTATAGTAAACAAAAAATGGATCTAAGCTTGATATATCATCATATAGCCATGTAAAGGCAATATAATTTTTCTGTAATGTGACCAACATGGAATCCTTAAGGGTTTTGAGTAAGTTTTCCCCCTAGTTGTAGGGTTCTTCTCTCATTCTTGTGATTAGTAATAACTAGTTTAGTGAGGGGATTATTAGTTAGAACCAATTTGCAATCTAGAAAGGCAAGGTTAGCTTGAGGTATAAGGTCTTTCTCAATGATGTCTAAGGATGAGATTAGTGATTCTAGGAGATTAGATTAAGATAGATTGATTAGATTTTCACTAAGTGACTAGGTGATTGGTCATGGGGCTAATGTAGGAAAAGTAGTTTATGCAATTAATTAAGCATGATGGGATCCATGGCTTACAATGTTGAAAGATGAGGTCATGGTTATGTAAGAACAAAGCTAAAATTTATAGATTGTGAAAATTTAAAGTGGTAAAGGTGGTAAACTTAATGGTTAAGTACTTTAAAATTAACATTTTTAATGATGATTTAAGACAAATCGTAGGTAATAAATAGATTTGGATAGCTCTAGGTTAGTTTCAGTTTGGAAAGGGCTTAATCTCAAGACATTAAGTTAGTTTTTGATAGGTGATGCAAAGGGGTGATATGATGACATGAGATGGTTATGCAATGATACTGACACTAGTGTTACTATGCATTGCATTATGTGTGATTAATGGTATGAAGTATAAATAACAAGGTGATGAAAAATCAAACACTTTTTAGCCATTTGTAGAAGTGACTTCAGTTTGAGGCTACTTGTGGTGAGAGCATGGTGACATGTGGATGAAGTGTTACATAAGATAAAGAGCTAGATGGGATCCACTAGAGGACATATGGCCAAGACATGATGAATGCTAAGGGAAAGCTAGAGGTATGATGAGACGTGATATGTCAGGTAGCTTTGTTGATGCATCCCCATCGACGAAGCCTTAGATGTGTCAATGCATATGTATGGATGAAAACACATAGATGCATTACCATGAAACACATCTTAGATTTGTTAATGCAGCCCAATTGATGCATCCTCCTTAATGCAGCCCCATCAACATAGCTAAATGCATTAATGCATCTCCGTTGATGCAATGCTTTAGTTGCCTATAAATATGTGAGCACTTGTTGCGTATTTGACACCATTTGGTCAATAGTGTAGCTAGAATATTGTAATTTTATTTCATAATCTTAGCAAATAGTCAATGAGTGTTTGTAGTGTGGATTTGAGTTAGTTGTATGGTGTCTTATTTGATTAGCATTGTACTTGGACACATTCCATGAACAACAATAAGATTGAGATTGATTCATATTCATTGCAGCACTTTAACTTAGAATAGATTTACGTTCAATGCAATTTACTTTTCATGTACTTAGTTAATATTTACATTTCCATGCATGTTGATCAATTGGCAAAATAAGCATGACCAGTTTCGAGTGTAAACACATATTCGCTTAGTAATCCTAGTAACATTATTACTTGGTTCACCCAGTAGCATAACACTTGGTAATCCTAGTAGTGGGTACATGAGTTTAGGACATGTACAACAAGCTAAGAATAGACACTCATCATCCTTAGGCTAGTTTAGAATTTATCTTCTTGTTATTAATTGGATTAAATAATTAATTTCTATGCTATTGTTAAGGTTAGTTTAAGTTCCCAACAACATCATAAGCATATGCCTCACTTTGGACTAAACCATATGTAACCAAACTACCACTAGTCTAACTTAGAAGACAACAACCTATGATCAATGCTTAACAATCTAGATACAACACTAATTCCATCCACAGAATTCAACTGGATTGCACATGAACACTTGTGATTTGTATGGTTGGGTGTAGGGGGTACCCACTGCTCATCAATTATTAAACACACATGTCAGAAAGAGAATTAGGGTAACATAGCTCCTTACCAGCTATTCCTGATCCCTTGAGTACATCTTAAGAATCATTACTACTTCTTTCTAGGATTCCCTTGCTTACTTGTTTTTTGTCTTTTTAATTCTAGTATTCCTTTCTTCAGTTTGTAGGCATATCCATTTGTAGTACATTCCTTATTATCATTTGATCTAGAGGTAAGGTTTGTCTATAGTTATGTAGATCTAATTTTATTTTCTAATACACCTTTTCTTTTCTATTATATGCATAATCTATCTTTCCTATATATATCATTCTGCACAACGATAGCAAAATTATATCATGCATATGCTATTTCCTTATCTACATCTACTTCATTTCTAACTACTATTCCATGTAATATTTTTTCTTAATTCTAACTTGTGTTTGATGAAAGCATGGCTTAGATTTTTAGACTTTTCTAATGATCTATAAGTCCCCTTTCAATTTGAAGAGATAATCTTTGAACCAGTTGGTTACAGGATAATGTTTGGGTTATTTTGCATAAGGTTGTTGTGAATTCAATTATAATGATTCTCACCACAACATATTTTTGGTGCTAGAAGGAGGGTTGATTCATTAGAATTAATGTTGTTTATAGAATTTGCTTACCAGTAGAAATTTTATTTTCTTTTATGTCTTATGTTAAAATTTTCAACATCAAATAATTTCTTTTGCTACACTTACATATTGCTTAAACTCATACTTTCTGATATTATCTTCCAAGTCTCAATTTGTTTGTAGGAAAACCAAAGCTTTGACAACAACCCTATGCAATCATAGTGACTTCTAAAATATAAATTCACAACATGGCATCCTCTTCCAATTTTGATTTCTTCAAACTTCAAAGGCTTGGAGAGTATGATGTCAACTTGCTTTCATTCTATGGCCCCTTGACTCTTCTTTTCTGGATCTGTTTAAGGTCTTAGGCCTTAGTTCCCTTCTTGTTTAGAGGTTTGTTCCATCTTTTCTAGGAGTCTCTACTAAGGCTGAATGTAACTTTTGTTGCAAAGGATATTTAATTTATAGAAATAGGTGGTCAAGAATTGGATTGATGATAGTGAGATCTCTCAACTTGATATTTCATATCTTCCTTTTCTAAGAGTAATATCACTTGAGGTGCACATTTTCCTTTCTCTTGTTCATACCTTGCTTCCATAATAACATTTCTTGTAGCTTGGACTTTGGTTGATTGATAATTCCTAGTCATGTTCTTAGTAACCTAATAGCCTCCATGCATATAGCCATGACACAATCTAAGTAAAGCTACTTGAAGCATAGATGGATCTAATTGGTCTAGTGACAATACAATGTTATCCTATAAATCTCTCCATATAAATTATTCATTTTGATGAAAAATGAAAGTGATATTAGGATAATATGGATCTATGTGAGCATACGTAATGTTTGTTTACATTGATTCATTCCAATTTTCTTCAACATAAGTTCTGTCATTACCTTCATTAATATCATGTGAAAGTAGGGATTTTACTTTTTGTGTTGAAGCAATGTTAAATAATGAGGTGTTAGCCTAATGGTAAGGGTCTTGGCTTGGTAACCCCAAGTCACAGGTTCGATGCTTCTAGATAGTACTAAGTTATCAATTAACAAAAATTCAATAAAGAGAATTTTGAAATTGATTTGGTAGATCTGATGGATCTCACTTACTAAATGTAAGTAAAAAATTTCAGTTTCAATTTCATATATCTTGAGAGGTAACTATGAAATGGTAATACAATGAACTCAAATAAGATCAACTAACTAGTATATATTAACAACATCCCTAGCAATGGTATCAATGATGAACAACAAAAGTCCCTAATGCCTAGTCATACAAATCACAATCATACACATATAACTATATCATGATTTGTGAATGGGGTAATATTGTGTTCTAGCTTATTAAAGATGGTAGGCTTTATGAATCAATGAAATTTCTAACAAAGAAAATGTAATCATTTTCTAGAAGCAATATAAAACAACCATGCCTAGTTAAAAGTATATGTTAGCTTGTTATAAATCTCTTTATATTGTTATTGCAAAATTTGAAAAAATGACTTGTTTTCTAAAATATATAGCTAACATTACATTATAAGAACTACAAGGCAATATAATAATGCTTTTAAATGTCTTTTGCTAAACAATAAATCAACCACCGGAACTATTAAAAAACTGAATTGCACTCCATTAAATAAACTTTGTTGCAACAGGAAAACCTAGCAACCCATGGTAGATGATAAAAAAATACGTCTAATAACAGTAATCACTTTGTGTCCTTGCAGATGGGTTAAAAAGATCATTTGCACATACTTTCAAGAATTCCTATAACTAAAAAAATGGCAGATAAATCTAGATTATGAATGGCCAAAGACAATAGAAATATTGTGAAAAAATTAAGTAGAATCTTGAATATAACAGTTACCGGATGAAAGCCTCTTTGGCTGTGAATTTTATGCGACAATACACGCCTTGAACACCCAAATCATACCAACTACAATTGATGCACGCTGAGAAGCAAACTAAACGCTCATGAAAGACCAGAATCAGAAAAAGAAGCGCCACGAAACCCTAACGGATGAGTAATCTTGGAAAGAAGAAAACTCAATAACTGAAAATCTTGTATGAATAATATGTTGGTAGATCACAGCACTGAACTAGCAGTTGCTTATTCATGAACTGCACTTTCCATTTCTACTGTCCCATAGTTTTTTTTAATTTTCCCTAAAAATAACACAAGACTTCTAAACGTATTGTGAAGTTCTATCTTGGTTAACTTTTAGATGTTTCCAATTTTGTAACCCAGATGTGGCTATTTAAGTCTGCCCTGGGATCAGTCATAAACAGCATGAGAAAGACAAGAGTGGGAGAATTCTCACATTGCATGAGAGAGAGGTTTATTCTTGTTCTCTCCGTGTGATGAAGAGAAATGCTTGTTCTTTCCATCGCTCATAATAAGATTTTTCTGCAATTACCTATTGTTCAATTGCTCTTTATTTTCATCTCATTTCATATTTCGCTGCCAGATCTGCTAACATAATATTGACATCAATGAGATGAGCACGATAATGTGAAGCAATCGTTAAACTGGTCTTGTTGTTGCTTTTTCTTTTCGAAATTCGAATGTCATTGCGTCTCAGAAAAGGAGCAACATCAGCAGTTCTGCAATGACATCACAACGATTATCTGCAGAAAAAAAGAAAGGCCAAAATTTCTACTTCTCCGGAGAAAAAGGGCATCCATGAAGTTACGTTACATCAAATAAACTTTGCTGTAACAGCCAAACCGAGTAACCCAGGGTAGATGATAACAAATGCCTCTACTGAGGATAAACGGGTTGAAAAGATAATTTTCCTGTACTTTGAAGAACATATATAATAAAAAATTGGCAAAATGGCAAATAATCTAGATTATGAACAAATATGGTGAAAAAATAAGTAAAATCATGAACATAACAGTTATAGGATGAAAACCCATTGGTAAGTAAAATATTGAACATAACAGTTATAGGATGAAAACCCATTGGTTTTGAATTTTACGTGGTAATACATGCTTAGGGCACCCATATCATACCATCTACAATGGATGCACGCAGAGAAGCAAGCTCAACTCTGACAAAAGCTTTGAACCAGAAAAAGAAACGCCACCAAACCTTAATGGGCGAGCAAACTCAACTCTGACGAAACCTCTGAATCAGAAAAAGAAGCACCACCAAACCCTAATGGGTGCGTAATCTTGGAAACAATGGAAAGAACAAAAAGAAGAAGCTGCAAATCCTTATGAATAATATTTGCATCCATGAGATCGGCACAAATATGTAATGTAATCGAAAAACTGCTGATACTGTTGTCCCTTTTTCTCTCGGAATTAAATTCTCAGAAAAGGGGCAGCAGTAGCAGGAGTTCTGCAATGACACCACAACGATTTTCTGCAAGAAAAGGCAAGAATTTCTACTTCTCCGAAGAATAAAAGCATCCATGAAATTACGTGAGTATGCGATGCAATCGTAAAACTGGGGCTACTGTTGCTTCTTTTCCTTCTTGAATTTGAACGTCACGTCTGAGAAAAGGAGCTACAGTAACTCCACTTCTGCAACGGCACCACACTGGCTTTCTTCAAAGACGGCGAGAATCAATTTTGATATGTTGCTTCGTTCTTGAATACTTTGAAACTACGCAATGTTTATACGTCATCTAGGTTAAAGTAATGAACGGTGAATATTTGTAAAAGAGCTTCTATAAAGATCATATGTTAATGGTGCTTCGGCATAATGGGTAGAGCTTGAAAAAGCAACCGTAGGAATTAGAAATCTATATATGAAATTTTATGATGGTGAGAACTTGTTATGGGTGTGGGAATTTTACAACTTTTAACTATATATATACTCTAACAATCTACTCAACCTAACCCATGATTTATATAAATGATAACTTTGTTCTTGTATTTGTGGAGATATATAAGGAATAAAACTTATAACATAATAAAACTAAAACTAAATGCATTTAATAAAATCTCCAATATATTATTATCTAAAAGTGTTTCAACTAAGAGTAATGTAATCATAAAAGATATAATAGAGCTGTAATTTTGAACAATGATATTAAATCATTTAAAAAGTTATCAATGTGTCTTGCTTAAATTTTATTATTAGTAAACTCAAGAAAAAATTCAATATGAGTTTTCCAACTAGAATTTCAAGAATTAGTTTACTAACAAAAATACTAAGATCCTATAACACTAATTGCTATGTGTAGTAGCTATGTTCAATGTTACTAGGCATTGTCATTCGAAGTGATGGTAAGTTGCTTGTTTCCCAAAGTCAAAAGACATAGGCTCAAGCCTAGGCACAACCATTCGAAGAGGTTACTTTCACTCATCTTGGGATACTGCTTAGTGAGATGAGCATTGATGCTCTAGGTAATGATTCATATGTTCAATGTTACTTTTACTTACAAAGAAAATATTAAAAAACTTTTATTATCATTCACCAATATATATGCACACACTATGATGCATTAGAGATTCTCTAATAATATTTCTTAAGAGGAAAGAATTACTCTAATACAAAACCATATCATCATCATCCTAGTCTTGTCCCAATAAATTGAGGTCTACTACATGAGTTCTATTTCATAATTTGCCTCTATGAAGAGCTTGATCTTAATTGCTATTTACTCAAATCCTCTTCAAATTTTTTTTCCCCCATGTATTTCTTAATCTTCCTTTTGGTGTCTTTCCTACAACAATGATGCAACAACCTTTTTTTTATAGGCTTATGTTCTAATGTTCTTTGCATATGTCTAAACCATCTAAGATGTCATTCATGTAACTTATTTGAGATATAAGCCACTCCAAGTCTTCCTCAAATGTCCATATTGTGTAGTTTACCTCTTTAAAATCCATTGAAGGATTCATATTTTTGCCATACTCACTTGTTATTCATATCTTTTTTGTATTTTCTAACATTCAATACCATATAAGATAGCAAACTTAATTACTGTACTATAAAATTTTCATAGCAACAAGTTGCTCAGGATGAATATGCTTATTAGTAATATTATTTTTTTGGAATCTAATACCCTCTTTCCCCCACTGATAAGAGCAAAAAGAGAATAAAAAAAGCCTTTAAGCCTTTGATTCAAACATAAGTCCAAATTCATTAAATCACATCAATTACAATAATAGATTGTATTTATCTTGCATAACATGTTAGTACATGCATAATAACAAGCATAAATGACATGACTTCTCATCCTACCATCACCAAACAATCATAAAATTTGGAGATTATCATCCATTGCAAATATGAAATGGTGTTCATGTTTACTCATACCTATATCCAATTCGTATCATCTAAAACCTTTCCTACAAGACTTATTAATTTTAGATTTCATCATATAGGCCTAAATCTTACCATTACCAAACCATGTTTAATATATCATCTAATATTAATGGCTCAACTACTTTGTCACAAAACTACCAAACTTCTAGAGTTTGAAGCCTATCAAAAACTACATCATGTTGTTACTGAATCTCATTCTTTCTTGGAAATCATTATTTCTTTCCTAAAAGAATTATTAATGCTTTGTCCAACAAACCATAATTGAAAAGTTTCTAGTTGTTTCTTTTGGATATATCATGACATCAAGACAATCCATACATCATTCATATCATCCTAAGCCATACATTAGTCAAAATGAACACATATGAATTTATGCAAAAATCAAGAGGAATTTCCAAGCACACTTCTTTACATTTGTAATTTTTTTCCTAAATAGCAAAAATCCCTACCAACAACAAAATAAATGTATCTACTATAGTAAATGACCCATCTTCCATTGTCAAATTTTTTTCTTTATTGTTACTGGAAAAACTCATTAAAGCTATGAAAATTAAATAGAAAATTAGAACCTACAAATAAATATATATTTTTAAAAAAGATCATATCCTAGAGGCTCAACATTCATCCTACTGGTAAGGGGTCCTCGAAGGGTAGTGGATGAGTAAAAGAGTAAACTATTTCTAGTGGCTCTCCCCAACCTTGAACTTAAGTCTTACAACTTGAGAAAAAGCATCTTAACATCACTTCAAGTGGTGGTCATTGAACCTATAAATAAATCTAATTTCTAAAAATACTTTGTTGAACGTATGTTGGATTTGGAATTCAAAGCCATTTATACACATATAAGATTTAGAAGATAAGACGTGGAAAAGTTTAAACTATTGAATTCTTAGAATGATTGAGGCTTATATAAATGAAGTGAAATATTTTAAAATTATTAACATTTTTTTAAGTTAACTAATTTTATATGCATTTTTCTTGGAAATAAAGAGTGCAATTGTTACATCCAAAATTTTCAAGCTCAAATACAATGTTAGGTGATAGCAATGCAAATTAATTATCATATTCTCCAAGCCACTTTTCCAATACTCATATTTTACATGCATATATTTATTTTAATAATAAAATTTAATTTAAATTATTTAAAACCAACATATCACTACCATAAATAATTGTTAACAAGTAAGATATGCATGGAACTACAAAAATTTTTATTCACAATCAACACAATCAATAATAGTTATAATGGAAAATAAGCTCATATGTTCAAGGACTAATTTGATATAGCTTAGGATGATGAATCTTGTATGGGTTGTCCTTGCCATGATATGATATGCTAAAAAGTAACCACTAGTCAAATTATTGATAATGATTTATTACAATTTTATTAACAAATCATTAATACCTCTTCTTGGAAGGTAATAATGATCTTCCTCTTCCTTAGATTAGGGTCTAGGTAAGAGCCTTTACTATTGCATATAGCAAGAATAAATCCAACAATCATCAACCAGTCCCCCCCTTGGTGCTAACTATATCATAACAATCCATCAAAATTTGGCATAACATCACATCACATCACATCACATTGAAACAAACATACATTACATACAACATAAGAATATCATCATAATTATTTTCATTGTTTGTTGATTCTACTTGCTTTGTTCTTTTCTCCATGAGTTTTAAGCTTGTTGTAACTTTTTCATTCACCAATTCTCACATCTTATCTATCCTTGCCCTAATCTCAATGATATAATTTTGTATTAGTGAGATTTTATGTGAAATTATCTTATCAAGAGCTACATCTTCTTCGTTATCATAAATATGGACCCCCTTCTTGTGAAGAATTAGGTCCTAGTTATATTCCTCTACAATATCTCTTTTGCATAGCGATTCTTCTTCTTTTGCCACTTATTTAATTAGTCTTTGTATCCAATGGGCTCTTAGCTCTATTAAACTTCGTTGAGCATGGATCCCAAGGGTCTTCCTCATTTTGTTACAAAGGCCATCTATGATGTCACAAATATGCTCTTTTAACAAAATTCATGGCTTAGGCATTTGTAAACTAGAGAATAACATTTACCCAATGCTACATGAAGGGATTCATCGTTCTCTTTCTTTCATCCTTGGATTTTCTTTCTTAGATTAGATACTCTAAAGTAGGTCTAGTACTTCTAATTATAAAGCTAAGCATCATGGACCACCAATGGATTAAATCTATCTCCAATAATCTGTACCAACTTTTAGCTTCTTCTATTAGTGTCCTAGGGAAGAGCTTAAGCTTTTGCCACTAAATTTTAATATTTTGTAAGGAACAAGAATCATGGAATATGTGTACATGATGTTGCAAATCAAAATTATAGGCTCCCTAAAATTTAAGAATGTTATTCATGTCAAGCAATGTAAGAAGACTTTTCCTTTGATGTCGGTGGGATATTCTTACTACCTCCTTAATTTGTATCATGCTTCTAGTAGCCAACAAAGGTTCATCATCTTTGAACATATCATGATTATAATCTATATCTATTTTTTCCTAAGTGTGATGGTCTCATCTATTCTTCATTTGGTGTCTTATATCTTGCCTTTGATTCCTATTTCTATCTCCATTTTAACTCATTAGTGGAGCTCTATCCTCGTACCTATGTTCATCTTCATCAAAACTAAATGTTAAATATGAAGAGGAAGATGAAGAAATGAAATAACTATAATGGATTCTATATCTTCCACTATGATTCCTTGGTTTGTCTTTTTAGGTTTTCTAGAGGTCCTAGGCCTTGAGGCCCTCCTCATTCTAGACCTTGTTCCAAAACTTCTAGGATTTTCTATGATAGTTGAGCATAGTCTTTGAATGTAAGGATCTAAATGGGCATATGAGATCCTTACTTGTAGTGTTTCACTTCAATTCTATTCAATATAAATCCCATTATTACTCCTACGAGCTTTCTCATTGTGTGACAAACTATCAATCATATATGAAAAAGACATCTTCAGATAATAGTATGCATGACTTAAAATAGTAATATTTCTTAAAAGATAAATAGTTAATGTATTGACAATGATCATTTATAATATAACTAATCTAGATCATTAGCACCATCCTTGGTGCCCAACCTTATAGGACAAGCATTTATGCATAATCTAGTCAAATTCTATGGATGGGACTAGTGTGACATCTAAATCAACAAGTGTTAATCATAGGTTACTATCTTCTCACTTGGACTAGTAGTAGATTTATCACGTATTATTTAGTATAAAGTGAGGCATATAATTATTGATGTTATGTGGCTATGGTTAAGCTAGATGAAAACATGAAAATTAATTATTTAATCTAATTAACAATGAAATTAAATTCTAAACTACCCTAAGTATGATGAGTCTATGTTCCCAATTTTTTGTACATGTCCTGAACTCATGTATGCACTCTTGGGATTACCAAGCATTATGCTACAAAGTAAATAAAGCAATAATGCTATTTGCATTACCAAAAAAATTCATGTTTACACTCAAAACTAGTCATGCTCATTCTACAAATTGAGTAATGTGCATGAAAATGTAAATATTAACTAAGTACATTAAAAGTAAATTGCATTGAAAAAAAATCTATTCTAAGTCAAAGTGATACAATAAATATGAATCAATATTTATCTTATTGATATTCTTGAAATGCATCTAGGTACACTAGCACTCAAATGAAACATTAGACAACTAACTCAAATTCACATTGTGTGCACTCACTAGCTATTTGTGAAGATTACAAAAGAAAACTACAAGAGTTTGGTTACAATATTAACCAAAATGGTGTCAAATACATGGTAGATACTTGCATATTTATAGGTAAATATGGAGATTATGTCAATGCATATAGGTTGATGCATCTTAGCCTATATCAACAAGGATGCATCAATGAGGCTACATGGTCATAGCTATGATTTAACAAGTGTGACGTAGCATCTGTGATGTAACAACCAACTAAGATGCATTGATGAGGATGCATCAATGTAGATGCAATGTAGCTAATGAGTGACGAGGTATCCCTACACTCAACCATATGAATATGAGCATTCACGCAAAATTTGGTTGAATTCCAAGGACTAAGTCCTTATGCGCCTTTGTGGAGTAAGAATGGGTTGATTAATAGTTGTCTTCCCAAGCTTACTTGTATGTCATGATTGTATGGTTAAGTAAACTTGAGGCATATGATTTTTATACTTTTTTTGTGTTTTTATGTCTTGCTGCTAATAAGGGAGGAGAGAGATAACTACGTAACTAATTTAATTTGATCCTAACACTAGTATTCGTTCTCACTTGCTGTACACATCTTGAACCAATGCAACACTACTGGGATTACCAAATGCTAATCATTATTGGGTTACCAAGTGTTACACGCATGTTTGAAGTGATCGTACTATGTGCTTACTTAGGAGAGTTGTAGGGTGAGAGAGAATCATTAATTAACTAAGGAAAGCATTAGGTAACAATAATTAACATTAATTCATCTATTCTGAATGCTACAAGGTTTATCACAAAGTTCATCTTTATTGCTGTACAAAAGGTGTGCTTAGGTACATGATGCTCGAATAAAGATCCATTCACTTTATGACTCCTACTGCGGGCACACAAAAGTAATTCTAACTTTGAGAGGGAGAAAAGGCAAGAGATTGGATAAGGGACTAAGACTAACTATCCAAACCAAGTGCACTCGCCTCTTATTTATAGGCAATGAGGTAGGCTGTGATATCGCGTATGTGATATCACATGGAAGTCCACGATATCATAGCTCATCATACCCCCACGATTGAATGAAAACTCATCTTCAAGTTCCTTACAAAATATTGGGAAGGTATGGGATTATTGACTAAATGAGAACTGACAGTGACAGGGAATAATAGACTCAAAGTGCCTAGTGAACAGATCGACAAACATATTACAATATTAGTGTTCACCCCCTTTGTGGTGAACAGACCTCCACATGACAACTTGAAGAGAAAGAGAGAGAAAAGAAAATAAGGTGTGTTGCTACCAATGTCAAGATTACACCCTCTATTATTTATCCATAGCCACGTGACATGACTTGTTCCTAGCGTAAATGTTCTAGCTCCTGTCCATCCCAATTGCCTCCTCCTATTCCAGTCCATAGTTCATGTAATCATCATCTGCACACACAACATAGTCACAAATGAGAAAGGATAAGTAAGCCACAATGCAATTGATACCTTGCCTCGATATAAAGTGCAATGGCTAGGTTGTGGTTATGGCAGAAACTGGGTTAGAGGTTTATTACTGATAACTACCCAAGGTGTAGGGGTTAAGCAAGTAGTAGAATGGAGAAATTGAAAAATTTTTGCCAGGGCCCCCACAACTAAGAGCGGACCTCCAGTAGCAATAAGATAGAAAAATATAAGGAACAAGAAAGATGGGAAAAATGACAACAACAACGCCAATAAAGTGGATGTCAAAGATGGGCATGAAATGAGAAATGGTTGATTACAAAGAATTTTTAAGGAAAAGAACTTAACAATTGCACCAAAAAGGAATGGCAGTGGGTCCTCCCCAAAGTAGGCTCATGTCCTTTATGCGTTGATAAACCCACAAACCAAAGAGTCTGTAGGCTCTAGGAATGTCATTTGGAAGAAAAATTAAAAAATGTACCCACAAGAATTTACCAAGGAAAAATAATGCATCAACCAAGATATGGACTAATCATAAAACTAGCAATGAGGTGGAAAATGGAAAGAAAGATAAAAAGTAGAAATGGAATGGAATCCCAAGAGCAAAGTAGTGTAAAGTCCCTTGTGTATGTCATGGTTAATGTGACTGAGTAGAACTCATTCCAAATTCGGACTCAAACCAACCACACTCAGTGACCTCGCATCAATACACTTGGCCAATCCATCCTCTTGAAGCAACAAAAATACCTTCACAAAGAGTCACCATCATCCCAAGGAGAGCGAGATGGAGAAGCAGGGAGCGAGAAAGGGCCTTAGTTAGAGGGAACCTTCAGGCATGGGTAATATGTCTTTCTAGTTCCATAACCAGTGCTTGTAGCCCATATGGCTTTATTATGTCTAAGGGGTGTGCTTTGAATTCCCACTTTTCTCTCTCTTTTTCTCTTTTTTTTTTGTGTGAGAACCACACCATGCAAAGAATTATTTTTATTCACTTAGCTTCCTGATATTTGATCGATGATAGAATGGTGGAAAACCCAAGAAAAAGCATCCAAGGACCCAAGAGAATGACCAGCACAAATGCATTGAATCCCCTTGAAGTCACACCCTTTTCAACTATTGAGTCCTTCTTTTAGTTTGAAAAATACCAAGCCACCAATTTATTAAGAAGTTGATTAGAAGAAAGGGACTATACAGTTCCAAGCCAAGGGAGATCACAGAGTTGAATGGATGAATGGACGACGTGGACTCATTACCTGTTTTATCAAAATAACCATATCATAATATCAGCATCATAATTCAGAGGTAGAAACCAAACATTAGCAATCAATAGTATATAATTCAATCCACCATCATGAGCACTTATTTTATGACGAATGAAAGTGAATTAACTAAACAAAGAAATAGTAAAAATGTGAATGATGGTGTAAAAAAATAAGAAAGATTGAAGAAATGTGTAAAATAAAAATGTGTAAAAAAAAAATACAAAAAGGGCTAAGGGTCTAGAATGGTTGGCATAGGTGGCCATCTCCCCCACGACTGAATTGGAAGGAGGAGATTTGAAATGGCAAGCTAGGTTGTCCACCAAAAGAGGTAGTATGAGTACTGGCTATTCTAAGCTCATGGAATGGTTTGGTTTGTTGGATGTTGACCAACAGTTTCTTATTCGGGCTCTTAGGTTTGTATATCTTCATGGCCTTTGAAGGAAAAGTTTCATGAATGAAATAAGGTCCTTCCCACAGTGTTTGAAACTTGGTACGTTGTGGCACATGTGTAGGATTCTAGTAGAGAACCTTATCTCCTAGTTGATATTTAACTTTTCTAATTCTTAGGTCATGACGTTGTTTATTGAAGGCCTTGTGCAATCCGTTAGATGACATGGTGGCCAATCAGTTCTCATCTAGCAGGTTAAGGGTCATCAACTGTTTTTTTTGTGCTAAATCAAGGTCAAGGTTGAGGTCACATGCCATGGATAGTGTATGGAGCTTAGTTTGAATGGGAAGCATTGGTAGTTTACCATACACTAACTCATAGGGAGAGTAGCCTATAGGGAGTTTCCATGGGGAGTGGTATGCCCAAAGAGCATCATTTAGTTTAGTGCTCCTGTCTCGCCTAAACTTGCTAATGGTTCTTGTCAATATCTTCATAATCTCCCTGTTGGTGACTTTGGCTTGATTGTTCACTTGGGGGTGATATGGTGTAGTTAGTTTGTGCTCAACCCCTAAGTGTTGCATTAATTTTTGAAAAGTCACACCTGTGAAGTGTGTACCATTGTCTGAAGTAAGTGCATGAGGCACACCAAACCTATTTACGATTTGTTGTTGAACAAATCATGATGATGTACAATCCTTAACAATAGTTGCTTCTGCCCATTTTGTAAGGTAATCAATGGCAACAAGAATGTAAGCTTTTCCATTGGACATTGGTGTAATGGACCCCATAAAATCAATTCCCCATATGTCGAAGGGTTCTAAAGGTTGAATCCATTGTTGCAGACCCTCCATTCTAGTAGTTATTCCCCCATCACATTGGCAACACTCACAAGATTGGACAAAATTATGGGCATCCCAAAATAATGTAGGCCAATAATATCTTGCAAGCAAGATCTTAATGGTTGTTCGTCTCCCAGCGTAATGACCCCCACAAGGACCCTCATGAGCATCTTGGAGAACTCGCAGTTGATCTACATTGGGAACACACCATTAAATGAAGCCATCAGGACATACTTTGTAAAGTTGCCCATTGATTTCCATAAAATACTTGGCTCGGTGAAGAAATTGTTGTTTCTTTTTAGCGTCAAACCCTTGTGGTGTTTGTTGTGTAAGGAGATAGGTGAGAATGCTACTATACCAGTTTGTCTCCATGGTTAATTGATTATTTAATACACTTGCAAAGAGCAGTTCATCTGGGAAATAATGAAAAATTGGATACTCATTCTCTTTGCTATCCCATCGCAACCAAGATAAATAATCAGCAACTACGTTCTCGGTGCCTTTACGATCGATCATCATAAGATTGAACTCTTGTAAGATTACAAGCCATCGTATGATGTGAGGGCTTACCATTGGTTTATTCATTAGGAACCTTATTGGACTATGATCTGTGTGTACGAATACCTTATAGCCCAAGACATAGTGCCTAAATTTTTCTAGTGCAAACACTACAACCATTAATTCTTTCTCTGTTGTAGTGTAGGTAAGTTGTGAACCAGTGATACTTCTACTTGTACAGTGGATGTAATAAGGACATTTTTGATCATCTAACTGTGTAAGTACGGCTCCTAAAGCATAGCTGGATGCATCAGTCATTATGTGGAATGGTCTGGACTAGTTAGGAGCTTGTAGGATAGGTGTTTCTACCAGCTTCTATTTTAAAGTTTGGAAAGCTAGTTCACATTCCCTAGTCCATTTGAAAGTACGTCCTTTTTTGTTAGTTCAACCAATGGTTTTGCAACCTTCAAAAAGTTCTCAATAAATCTTCTGTAGTAGCCAGTGTGTCCAAGGAATGATTAGATATCTTTTATAGTTTTTGGTTGACAGGTAATTCCTTGGATAACTTTGATCTTTTTGAGGTCTACCTCTATCCCTATTCATGAAATTTTATGCCCTAATACTACGCCTTCTTGGACCATCAAATGGATTTTCTACTAGTTGAGCCTTAAATTGGTTTCTACACATTGTTTTAATACTTGCCTTAACTGGTCCAAGGTGTGATCAAAGTTTTCTTTGTAGGTGGAAAAGTAATCCATGAAGACCTCCATACCATTTCCTATTTGCTACTGGAATATGCTTAGAACTAATCGTTGAAACATTGTAGGGGCATTTCACAAGCCAAAAAACATCTATTTGTATGCAAATGTTCGTCAAGGATTAGTGAACGTAGTCTTGGCTTGGTCTTCTAGGACTATTTGTATTTGGTTGTACCCACTGTACCTATCCAGAAAACTATAGTAGTGATGCCTTGCGATGGTGTCTAAGACTTGGTCAATGAATGGCAACGGAAAGTGGTCCTTGAATGTTGCCATGTTTAGTAGCCTAAAATCTATGCACACCCTTCATTTGCCTCCCTTTTTGGGGACTATAACTAAGGGGATAACCCATTCACTATCAGCAATGGGGTAGATGAACCTAGCTTTTAGAAGCTATTCAATTTCTTCCTTAACTACTTGCTTTAGCTTTGGGTTCAAATGCCTCTATGGTTTTCTTCAAGGCTTCATAGAGGGGTTGGTGTAAATCCTATGTTGGCATATCCTAGGATCTATTCTTGTTAATTCAGGATATGACCAAGTGAAGGCTTTTGGCCATTTATTTATCACTTTCAGCAGTCTTTCTTTTTGTTGTGGAGCCAACTAAACATTAATAATTACCAATTTTCCATTTTTAAGAAATGTGTATTCCATACCAGTGGGCAATGGTTTTAGCTTAAGGAGCTCTTGCTTAAACTTCTTAGGGATTTCCAACTTTCCCCACTTGATATTCTCAAGGTCAAGACTTGGAAGTTGGTGATGGACTTGCTCTAATGTGTCTATGCTATCGATGTAAGCATAAGTCAAACCCTTAGTTGGTTCCATGCATATAGTTGAACTACTCTCTTGATCAGTTGTAAGCCACTGGGTGCCTTCTTATCTTATGGTTGCTGCATACAGGCATCTTTGTATATCAGTCATTTGTGCACACTGATTGCATGCAGGAAATGTTAAACATTGCACGAACCATGACTTCTACATGAAATTACACCCTGAGTCACTGTATGCAATGCATGGAACTTTCTTCTTCTTGACCTTTCCAAATGTATTTTCCTTTGATATTTCCAGGGAGAGATTGTGGATTCCTAAGCATGCATCAACTGTGCTTAGCCATGCTCTTCCCATTATGATTGGGAAGTCCCCCTTACCATTGTTCACTTAAATCACTAGGAAGTTAGCTAGATACGACCACCCACAAATAGCGGTGACAATGTCCTCCGCTAGTCCCAATGGGATAGTGATGGACTGGTTAGTCAACTCTAAATGAATGTTACTCTTTTTTAGCAGAGGTAGGTTCCAGGCCTTGTACATTTCTTGAGAAATCAAGTTGACACCAAGACCTGAATCCAAAAGAGCTTCACACAACTCATTTCTAGCGATTTGTAGATATATTAGAGGACTTCCAGGATCAGATAATTTCCTAGGAAGATGGCCAGCTTTTATCCAATCAGTGACAACATGAGTTAACATGATCGTATGCATTGAGCACAGTTTTTGGGTTGAAGGAAGCTCTGAAGCTTCAAGCGATAGTGAGGCGGTTGAAGAATCAACCACTTGTGGTTGCAAGGACTTGGTTGGATTGCTGGTTCTAAAGAAATGTCTTTTCTTCATGTAGTTGTCAGAACCAATAGTAGGTTGAGGGTTAACAACCCTTGTGGCGTTACGTTGCTACGGCTGGGTAGGGAGATCACCTTGCATAGCCGGAGTAGGTGGTAATGGAGTTAAGGGTGGAAGAGGTGTAGCCGGATGGGAAGGATGGTATGTTTGTAGAACATCACCCCTAGGAGAAGGAGTCCTATGATACTCACGAGCTTGATCATGAGGTTGAGAAGTAACATGACTAGTAGAGTCACGTGGAGAGATTGGCTGCTGCACGTAATATCCATACAAGTCAGGTTGCTGGTAAGGATACTGTTGCCTTGGTGGTGGCATTCCCCATGATTGTGGGTATTGCCATTGTTGATACTATTCGATTGATTATGGTGGAGTTCCACTTGGATAATATGTTAAGGGTTGGTAGAACTACCTTGGGTTACCTTGAGGATAAGGTAACCTTCAGGGTGTTTGCCTTTTGTTTAATTGTGTGTTGAGTGTATATACCCCAGACTCCTGTAGATGTGATATTATAGGGAAACATCCCTTAGGATGGTCATATTGACATATCTCGCATCCACTATCATTGTCTATATTTGAATCCACAACCTCCTTGATAATGACAACTTTTCCCTTACCCTTGTTACGTGCATGTTCAGTTTCTCTCTTTTTTCTTTTTTTGCAATCACTACCTTACTCTCTAAACTCCTCTACTATTTTAAGAATGGTTTGAAATCTATCATCTAGTGAATCCCACATTTGGTCTACCTTTTTTGATACTTCTGATGCTAATTTTTGGATAGACAAGGTTTTCTTATTTACCATCTCTTCGAGTGGTAACTCTTCTTCATCCTCATAGAATCTTGCTCCCCTCTTTTGGAGGGAAGGATCTCTGTTATATTCCTCCATACTCTGTCTTTTTCTTAGATCACCTTCTTCTTTAGAAACTTGCTCCAATAATCTTTTAACTTGATGGATCCTAAGCTTAGATAGCCTTCCTTGGGCATACATCCCAAGGGTTCTTCATGTTTCATGCCTAAGCCCATCTACAAGATGGCGTAGTTGATCCCTCTGTGAATAACCATGGCTAGGAAAACAATGTAACTGTGCATAATAGTGGCCCATGGTAGCATCCAAGGGTTCATGACCTCCTTGTTTCCATCCTTGGATTTGCTTTGCGGGTTGGACACTTGGGAGTATGTTTGGTAGTTATCATTGAACAATTCTAACATGGTACTCCACCTATGAAGGGATTCTAGTTCTAAGGATTGGTACCAACTCTCCGCTTCTTTGACTAGTGTCTGTGGGAACAATTTAAGTTTTTTCCATTCTCTTTCTATGTTTTGTAAGGCACATGCATCATTAAATGCTTGTATATGATTTTGAGGATCAGCGTTGTACCCCCCTTCAAATTGTGGGATGTTGTTCATGTCTAATCTCTTGATCCTACTATCTTTTTGGTGCCTTGTTGGGATCCTAACAGCCTCAGTTATGTCTAACATACTTCGAGTAGTGAGTACGAGTTCATCGTGACCATATCTTCTGTGGCGTTTATGATGCTTATGTTGTTCCCTACTCTCCCTTCTTTCACAGTGTGTCTCTCTAGAGTGCCCTTGTCCCCTTTCTTGACTATTTTGTCTACGGCTCTTGTTTTGCTTACCCTTATCCTCATGATCCTTTTCCTTGTGACTACATCTAGATCCTAAAGGAGAGGGTGAAGGAGACAATGAAGGTGAAGAAGAAGGGGGGCCCTCACATGTTGATGCCTACTTCCTTCTCTTCGGGTGGTCATGGCCCCAATTGCAATTACAATCGGAATGTCCATCTTTGTCATGTGTTCATGTTCCTTTTTTAGATCCTTTGTGTTTGTCAGTACCAGAATCTGGGTTATGAATAGTTCAGTAAAGATTCTGATACACAACCATTTAACCGAAGTCAATGGGAGGAACATCATTATGTGGGTGACTACCTAAGGTAGGTTCCACCCTCATTTTCGCTTAGGACATGTGGGACATTTTGCGACAACTTTCCCTTCATGGATTCACAATGTATTTCTTGTTGTAAGTCCCTTTGATGCTATGCCTCTGTGCGTCAATACTCTCTCTTGTCATGATCATGCACAACGTACTCTGCCTGTAAGTGCTGCATGCCAATTCATGTGAGATAATGAAGAAGTATGCCTAGTAATAAACGATCAAGAGGTAACACTAGGTTAGCTTCTAAATCTTGCCAATGTAGTTGTTCATCTTGGTGGAGGATAAAGGTAAATTTTGGTACATATTCATTGGGATGAACATATACCACACAAAACTGTTAAGGGATTGGCGGATTATCATGTGTACTACGCCTCCAATTTTTCCCTATATCAGACCTAGGTGGTGAAACAATTTCTTACGAAGAAGGAGACATGATTGTCTATTCAGTGTGAAATGTACTATTATTTATTATTTATCCTTAACCAACCCTAAGGGTTCGTTCCAATGATGGAAAAGATATCCTATGTTCTGGTTATCACATAAACAACAAAGTCCCTGACAACGGTGCTAATGATGAGTGGTGAGATATCCCTACACTCAACCATATGAATACGAGCATCCATGCATGATTTGGTCAAATTCCAAGGACTAAGTGCTTATGTGTCTTTGTGGAACAATAATGGGTTAAGCAATCATTATCTTCCCAAGCTTACTTGTATGTTGTGATTGTATGGTTAAGTAAACTTGAGGCATATGATTTTTATATTTTTTTTTGTGTTTTTATGTCCTACTACTAATAAGGGAGGAGAGAGATAACTAAGTAACTAATTTAATTTAACTACTTATTAACTAGGCTCTAACTGATCCTAACACTAGTATACATTCTCACTTGCCATACACATCCTGAACTAGTGCAACACTACTGGGATTACCAAATGCCAATTGTTACTAGGTTACCAAGTGTTACACAAATGTTCAAAGTGATCGTACTATGTGTGCTTACTTAGGAGAGTTGTAAGATGAGAGAGAATCATTAATTAAATAAGGAAAGCATTAATTAATAGTAATTAACATTAATTCATCTATTCTGAATGCTACAAGGTTTATTACAAAGTTTGTCTTTATTTCCGTACACAAGGTGTGCTCAGGTACACAATGATCCGTTCACTTTATGACTCCTACTACGGGCACGTAGAAATAATTCTAACTCTGAGAGGGAGAAAAGGCAAGAGTTTGGGTAAGGAACTAAGACTAACTATGCAAACCAAGTGCAGCTGCCTCTTATTTATAGGCAATGAGGCAAGCTACGATATCGTGTACGTGATACCGCATGGAAGGCCACGATATTGTGGACGCGATATCACGGCTCATCAGTAGCATTCATAATATTGCAACCAATTGATACACTTGACAAATAATGCTTCATCAAGAGCTATATCCACCAACATAATATTATTTGTAAAAATCACATACCAAGGGATTTTATTTTGTATTTTCTTCATCAATTCATCTATACCAATAGTAAATAAATACAAGTTAAATGAACACACTTGATGTAAATATATTAAAACTAGAACATTAAATGTAGTAGCTCCTTCATACATGTATTGAATTACTTTAATATATTTATTAGGGATGTTTTTCCTCCATAAGGCCTACCAAATAATCTATTACAAAACCATATGTATAACCAAATGAGAATAATCAACAACATTATTCAATATGTCAAATATGAAATAACATCATCTTATTAATGCACATTAGCTAGTTGAAGAATACAATCAACAATAAAGAAAGAACTATATAAATAAGAAGTTTCTTTAATCATGAAAATCATTTTCATTTCATCAACTTCATTGGTATATGCTCTATATGCATTCTTAGGAG
This sequence comes from Gnetum montanum, assembly GCA_015680685.1. Taxonomy (NCBI): domain Eukaryota; kingdom Viridiplantae; phylum Streptophyta; class Gnetopsida; order Gnetales; family Gnetaceae; genus Gnetum; species Gnetum montanum. Next base: position 267,650 of record MNCI01038015.1, read on the forward strand.
CTTTTCTCACTAACATAACCATAAAAGCCAAAGGTAGGAAAATAATGCAATGATATTTCTACTGCTATAAGAAGCATTTGACAATTTAATAGTCTTGAAAACTTACTTTTTATAGCAATTAAAATCAAATATTAATAATTTTGATAATTCAAGATAATCATCAATAGTTACTTTCATTCCAAGAAAAGATGATTCAAGATTACATATTAATTATTCATGTTCAATCATAGTGAGTTCACAAAACAAAGATAGGTAAATAAATTTAATCAACCTATTTCTAAAGGCCTCTTCCACAAAAGAGGAAGAATGCCTATACTAGAGATCTTGGTCTTGGTTGCCTATATACCCTTATAGAATTTACAAGAAATCAAGGTCATGTAATTCTTAAATAGTTAGCAAAAAATTCACACAATATGAAACAACATAAAGAAGAGAATGTACTTACATCAAGAAATGAATAGGATTGTTTGTTAGCTTAGTACTAACAGTCTTGGGATGAAAAACTTAAGTCACAAGTACGATTATCTAATATTTTTCACATGTTTAATTATCTAATTCAATAGATATTTTAATTATTTAATTTTAGTAGGTTATTTTCAATTTTATATACTAAATAATAGGATTATATTATTATATTATAATTGTTGTTATTACTTTACTTAAGTTAATACAATCTCATTGTCAAACTATATTTTTAAAGTTTTGTATTCTTTGGTTGTTGCTACTATTGATGCTAAGCCATACATTGTATTGATGTTAAAGTTTTGTATATAGTTTAATTCAACACAAGTCAAAAAGAATAAAAATTGGGAAAAATATTGACTTAATATTATAGAATTATTTTTTCCTTGAAAGATAATTTTCCTAGACTACAAATGATTGATAATAAAAGTTGCACCAACTTGACATGTATTATGATTAGTAAATAACATAGTAGAATTGTAAAGAATTCTATGGTATGAACTAGATCCACATGGATACACATATAATATAAATTCAATTTAACTCAAAATGCATGTAAGAAAGAGAAATACATTGAAAAATATTTATGTTAAAACATGAAATGAGAAATACCTAGAATACAAAATATTTCTAGGCACATGACCATGTAAGCCACAAGTTGTAGAACATACCTATCCTCATATTCAAACCCAACAACATTTAACTTGTTGCAAGATATAATGCTCATATAACTCCTCAAACCTTTCTATTAGGGAAATAAAGTCAACAATTATTCAAGAAACTCACACAAGAATCCAAAGGGCTCACACAATTGTCTCAAAGGCTCCACACAATTGCTAAGAGATATTTAACATTGGCTAGAAAATAGTCCAATTACATTGCTCATATATCCTTTTATAGGTTCACATTTGAACCCTAAATAACTCACAATTAATAAGCCATTTTGAAAATATATCAGATTAGCTATTATGACCTATTGTAGGTTGCATCCCCTCACAATTACAATGTCGTTGTGACTTGCTAGAGGTTGCATCTTGATTTTCATCCCTATTAAGTAGTAAACCTAAAAGTAACACACTTTTTAATGTGGGCCACTACAAGTTGTAGTGCCTTGTAATCATCTTGAATTGAATTTTGCTAAAAGTAACTAGTTCTAAGTGTAAATGATTATGAGTTGAATCTTCTATAGTGGCTAGATATTTTGTGAACTAACATCTCCTTACAACCTTAATTTTGAGCCTCAAACATAATAAAAATTATCTTGGAGTTGGCTGTAACTAGCTATAGGTCATACCACATCACATCTACTTACTATGACTAGCTAAAAGGCACACCCAATTCTAGTTACCTATTCCAATTAGCCAAAGAACATAGAATAACTCCAATTAACTTCAAATGACATCAATAGACTCCCTAGAACTCCTACTACAATGTTAGGAAGAGAGGTGTTCGTACACCATGTTGTTACCATTCATGATTACATCTGAATTGGAAATGTTAATTTCTTAATGGTAAATAATTAGACAATAAATGTCAATTGTGAAGAAAATCACTAGCAACCTTTGCCCAAAGCCTATTATTAAGACCTTGAATATTCCATGAGAGGATTATCCTTGGATAGAGAGGAAGGAGATTGACATCTTATTAATGGAACCAACATCCTCATAAGAATTTATCTCCATATCCTATCCAAAAGTTGTAAAAGAATTAACAATAAATAAATTTATTTGAAAATATTTATCATTATGAAAAATTTGCATGTATTCACTTAGAAATGGATTCCCTCAATTTTTTTAATTTGTAAAACTATTTGGAAACCATATGAATGAATAAAAGGTCTCTATGATGTCTTAGGAACATATTTTCTTTCTGGAAATTAATTTTTTAAAATTGAACTACCCATAATCTTTCTTGAAGACAAATTCCATTGAATAATATTAAAAGAAAAGGGTGGATTACCTACTATAACTTCAAAAAAAGAAACATTACCATAATCTATAACTTGTTATTGTTACACTTGCATTGTCGTCTTTTAAAGCATCAAAGGATATGAGTTAAATATATGACCCTATTGATGTCAAAGGATATTAGTTAAATGCACACCTCTACAACATAAACACCTATATAAATTCATACACAACATTTATGATACTCTTTGATCATTTTGCAGGCAAACTTTTAAAATTTTCTCTTTCAAAAGTTAAAATATTTCCTTTTCAAGTATTTGCATTGTGGATTGAGTAGATTGTATGAAATTTTATTTGAGTGTATAATGTACCTAGACATATTTCCATGATGAAAGTAAAATTAAGATTTATTCCATCCATTACAATAATTGAATAATAGTTTAATTCTGTTTATTGCAGTTTACTTTAATTTTTACTTTATTTTTCATGTCATTAGTCAAATATTTAATTCTATCGTACTTAGTAAATTTGCATGAGTATGACCAATTTTGAACATAAATGTATTAACACTTTGTAAGCCTAGTAGTAAACCACTTTATACACTAAAAAATGCAACACTTGGTAATTCAACAACATTTGTACATATTCATGATATGTATGATAAATCAGAAATGGATGCTCTATGGTTAGGCTAGTTTAGATTTACTTCAAATATTTTTATGATAAAAAATACAATCATATGTCTCCATCATAATTAAGTATACAACTTGAGTTTGTTGTACTCACTTTGGCTTTTTCTCCATAAGTTAGAGCTTCAAGTATATTTTATAACTTCCATGGATCAAGTTGTCTTCAAAAGTTCCAACTTTGACATCATGTATCATTAACAATGTTTTTTTTGCCATCATATTTAGTATTTCACATCGTTCATGACATCATTTTTGATCATTTATCTTTCAAGATTCAATTTATATGTTTGATGTCATTTTCCGTATCAACCTTGACTTGCCGTTTCAACATCAGTTTTGATTCTCAACATCCACAATCATTTTATTTATTGACATCTAGCATCAATCTTGTTTTCTGATGTTTAGTGTCATTTTTCTATGTTAATTACATCTTCGATGTCTCTTATAGCTATGTATGTTGTTTCTCCTATTTAAAAGCTTCTAGAAGTTTCTATGGGACCCAATGCATCATTTCTTCATGATCTATAAGGCTTTTCATGCCTATAAGTAGGAGTACACTCCTAAAAAGGAAAGGATTAGATGTTAGCTAAAATTTTCTAGAAACAAAAAGCTTCTTTTCTAAAAGAGAATCTTTTTGATAATTATCTTTGTGAACATCAGGATCTCTAAGTGCTTTTATCCCTATTAAAGTTTTTGATCATATTTGCTTACCCTATTAGCACATTGTATCCCCATCATGTTAGTCTCTTGATACATGGTGAACTTAACTGGATCTAGCTTTATAAATAGATCTGATTCAACACTTTCCTCTACTTTGCCAGTTTTTCATCTATAGTAGCACCTACCTTCTAGTTAAGATCATCATTTGGCACATGTGTTAGTAAGAGAATTAGGCTAACATAACTCCTTGCCAGCTATTCCTAATCCCTTAATTGCATCTTAAGAATCATTACTACTTCTTTCTAGAATTTCCCTTGGTTAATTCTCTTGTTGTCTTTTGAATTCTAGTATTCCTTTCTCTGGTTTGTAAGCATATCCATTTGTGGTACATTCCTTATTATCGTTTGATCCAAAAGCAAGGTTTTTCTTCGGTTATCTAGATCTAATTTTATTTTCTAATACACCTTTTTTTTTATATTATATGCATAGTTTATCTTTCTCATATATTTCATTCTACATAACAATAGCAAAATTATATCATGCATATGCTATTTTCTTATCCACATTTACTTCATTTCTAACTATTATTCCATGTAATATTTTTTCTTAATTCTAACTTGTGTTTGATGAAAACATGACTTAGATTTTTAGTCTCTTCTAATGATCTACAAGTCACCTTTCAATTTGAAGAGATAATCTTTATACCATTTGGTTGCAGGATGATGCTTGGGTTATTTTGCATAGGCTTGTTGTGAATTTAATTATAACGATTCTTACCACAACATCTTTTTAGTGCTAGAAGGAGGTTGATTCATTAGAAATTAATGTCATTTATAGGTTTTTCTTACTAGTAAAACTTGTAAAACTTTTGTTCTCTTATATGTATTATGTTAAAATTTTCAACATCAAATCATTTCTTCTTCTATACTTATATTTTTCTTAAACTAATACTTTTTGACATTATCTTCCAAATGCCAATTTTGTTAGTAGGGAAACTAAAGCTTTGAAAATAGCCTTGTGCAATCATAGTGACTTCTAAAAGATAAATTCACAGCATGGCATCCTATTTCAATTTTGATTTCTTCAAACTTCAAAGGCTTGGAGAGTGGCGTCAACTTGTGCTCATTCTATTGCCCCTTAACTCTTCTTTTTGGATTTGTTTAAGGTCTTAGGCCTTGGATCCCTTCTTGTTCTAAGGTTTGTTCCATCTTTTCTAGGAGTCTGTAAGGATGAATGGAGCTTTTGTTGCAGAGGATCTTCAATGTATAGAATAGGTGGTTGAGAATTGGATCGATGATAGTGAGATCTCTCAACTTGATATTTCATATCTTCCTTTCCTAGGAGTTATATCACTTGAGGTGCATGTTTTCTTTTCTCTTGTTTATACCTTGCTTCCATAACAATATTCCTTCTAGCTTGGTCTTTGATTAAATGATAATATCTAGCCATGTTCTTAGTAACCTGATAGTCCCCATCTGCATGGCCAAAGCTAGATCTAAGTAAAGCTACGTGAAGCATAGATGGATCTAATCGATATCGCGGTAATACAATGTTACCGTGTAAATCTCTCTATCTTAATTGTTAATTTTGATGAAAAATGAAAGTGATATTAGGATAATATGTATTTGTGTAAGCATAGGAAATGTTTGTTTGCATTGATCGATTCTAATTTTCTTCAACATAAGTTCTATCATTACCCTCATTAATATCATGTGCAAGTAGGGAGTTTACTTTGTGTGTTGAAGCCATGTTAAATAATGAGGTGTTAGCCTAGATGTAAGGGTCTTGGCTTAGTAACCCTGAGTCACAGGTTCAACTCTACTAGATAGTACTAAGTTATAAATTAACAAAAAATTGGTAAGGAGAATTTTGAAATTGATTCAATAGATCTGATGGGTCTCACTTACTAGATGTAAGTAAAAAATTTTAGTTTTGATTTTATATATCTTGAGAGGTAACCTTGAAACACTAATACAATGAATTAAATAAGATCAACTAACTAGTATATATTCACAACATCCCCAACAATGACATCAATGATAAGTAGCAAGAGTCCCTGATGCTCAATCATAGAAATCACAAGTGTGTACATATAACCATTTTGTAATATGTGAATGGGATAATATTGTATTGTAGCTAATTGATGTTAAGTTTGTGATTGTTATCTTTCTATTAGAGTTAGTGAGGGTTAAGTCATAACTCTCAATAAGATATATGATAAATTGATGTTGATTAGTTGATTGAGTGTTAAAAGTAAGGCAAGTTAAAATGATTGTAGTATCAATGAATCAACAAAATTTTCTAACAAAGAAAATGCAATCATTTCCTAGAAGCAATATAAAACATTGATGTCCAATTGAAAGTATATGTTAGCTTGTTATAAATCTCCTTCTATTGTTATTGCAAAATTTGAAAAAATCACTTATTTTCTAACACATATAGCTAGCATTACGTTATAAGAACTCCAAAGAAATAGAATAATGCTTTTTAATGTCTTTTGTTAAAGAATGAATCAACTACTTGAACTATTAAGAAACCGAATTGCACTTCATTTGTTGCAACAGCAAAACCTAGTAACCCATGGTAGAGATAAAATCTTGAATATAACAGTTACCAGATAAAAACCTCCTTGGTTTTGAATTTTATGTAGCAATCCATGCCAAGGGCAGCCAAATCGTACAAACTACAATTAATGCACGCTAAGAAGCAAACTAAATGCTCATGAAAGCCCATAGCCATAAAAAGAACCGCCACCAAATCTTGTAACCGAATTCAACAGCTGCAAATCTTGTATGAATAATATTGGCATCCATGAAATGAGGACGATAATGTAACGCAATCGTTAAACTGGTGTTGTTGCTGCTTTTTCTTTTCGGAATTCAACGGTCGTTCCGTCTCAGAGAAGGAGCAACAACATCACCAATTCTGCAATGACATCATAATGATTTTCTGAAAAAAAAAGGGGGTCAAAACTTCTACTTAGAAGAAAAAAGGCATCAATGAAGTTACACTACGTTAAATAAACTCTGCTGCAACAGCCAAATCGAAACCGAGTAACCCATGGTAGATGATAAAAAATGCCACTAACGATAACCTGGCTGAGTGTCCTTTTAAATTGGTTGAAAAGATAATTTTCATGTTCGTTCAAAAACACATATAATAAAAATATGGCAAAATGGCAAATAATTTAGATTATGAACTGAAAATGACCACAGAAATATGGTGAAAAAATAAGTAAAATCTTAAACATAACAGTTATAGGATGAAAATCCTATTGGTTTTGAATTTTATGTTGCAATACACGCTTAGGGCACCCAAATCATACCAACTACAATGGATGCACGCAGAGAAGCAAACTCAACTCTGATGAAAGCTTTGAATTAGGAAAAGAAGCGTCACCAAACCCTAATGGGTGAGCAAACTCAACGCTGACAAAAGCTCTAAATCAGAAAAAGAAGCGCAACCAAGCCTTAATGGGTAAGCAATCTTGGAAACAATGGAGAGAACAAAATGCAGAAGCTGCAAATCTTTATGAATAATATTTGCATTCATAAGATCAGCACAATTATGCAATGTAATCGAAAAACTGGTGGTGCTGTTGCTCCTTTTTTTTGTCGGAATTGAATTGTTGGAAAAGATGCATCAGCACCATCAGTTCTGCAATGACACCACAATGGCTTTCTGCAAGAAAATGCAAGAATTTCTACTTCTCCGAAAAATAAAAGCATCCATGAAATTACGTGAACTTGTGATGCAGTCGTAAAACTGGAGTTACTGTTGCTTCTTTTTCTTGAATTTGAACGTCGTGTCTGAGAAAAGGAGCAACAATAACTCCACTTCTGCAACAGCACCACACTGGTTTTCTTCAAAGACGGCTAGAATAATATTTGCTTCGTTCTTGAATACTTTGCAACCACGCAATATTTATACGTCATCTGGGTTAAAGCAATGAACGGTGAATATTTCAACCAGGTAAAAGAGTTTCTATAAAGATCATATGTCAGTGGTGCTTCGTTCATAATGGGCAGAACTTGAAAAACCACCCGCAGGAATTAGAAATCATTATATGAAATTTTATGATGGTGAGAACTTGTTACGGGTGTTGGAATCTTACACCTTTTAACTATATATACTCTAACAATCACTCAATCTAACCCATGATTTACATACATGATAACTTTGTTCTCATATTTATGGAAACATGTACGGAATAAAACTTATAACATAATAAAACTTGAAATAAAACTAAATGCATTTAATAAAATCTCTTAATATAGTATTATATAAAAGTGTTTTAACCAAGAGCAATGTAATCATAAAATATATAATAGAGCTGTAATTCTAAACAATGATATTAAATCATTTAAATAAGTATCAATGTGTCTTGTTCAAATTTTATTATTGGTAAATTAAAGAAGAAATTCAACATGATTTTTCCAACTAGAATTTCAAAAATTATTTTACTAACAAAAATACTAAGATCCTATAACACTAATTATTATTTGTGGTAGCTATATACAATGTTACTAGGCATTTTCATTTGAAATGATGGTAAGTTGCTTGTTTCTCAAGTCAAAAGACATTGGATCAAGCCTAGGTACAACTATTTGAAGAGGTTAGACTTTCACTCATCTTGGGATACTGTTTAGTGAGATGAGCATTGAGGCTCCAGGTGATGATCATTATGTCCAATGTTACTTTTATTTAAAAATAAAATATTAAATTTTTTTTATTATTGTTCACCAATATATATGCACACACTATGATGCATTAGAGATTCTCTAATAATATTTCTAGGGAAAGAACTATTCTAATATAAAACCATTTCATCATCATTCTAGCCTTATCCCAATAACATGGGTTCAACTACATGAGTTCTATTTCAGTATTCACCTCTATGAAGAGCTTGATATGTGTTGATTTACTATTTATTGAAATCATCTTCATATGTTTTTTTCCATGTCTTTTTTGTCTTCCTTTTTGTGTCTTTCCTATAATAGTAATGCAAACACCTTTTTTTTATAGGCTTGTGTTCTAATCTTCTTTGCATATGTTCAAATCATCTAAGATGTTATTCTTGCAACTTATTTGAGATAGAACCCACTCCAAGTCTTCCTCAAATATCCATATTGTGTAGTTTACCTCTTCTAGTAACATTAAACATTCATATAAGGATTCGTATTTTTGCTACACTGACTTTTTATTCATATCTTTTTTGTACTGTCCAACATTTAATACCATATAATATAGTAAATTTGATTATTTTCTTATAAAATTTTCACAACAACAAGATGTTCAGAAGACTTGGTTTGATGATGATGGTTATTATTAATATTTTTTGGGATTTAATACCCTCCTTCCAACAAGAAAAAGGGCATAAAAATAATAAGAAAAATCCTTTAACCCATTGACTATACTAAAAATCCAAATTCATTAAATCACATCAATTACAATAATAGTGACAAGCAGCAAGTATTCCCTACGCCCAACAATATGAAGCACTAGCGTTCACCAAATGATCTAGTCGAATTCCATAAACTTTAGCACTCTAAGTACACTTGGCCTAGGTAGTGAATCTGATGGACGTGATCATTGTCTTCTTAGTTTTCACATGTGAAGTGCAAGTGTATGGTTAAGTGTAACTAAGGCATCTAATTTTTATCATTTTATATTTTATTGTTTAAGTTACCTATGTACTAGAAAATAAAGTAATTAAATGTTTAATTAATCCAGTAACTAACTAATACCGAACTACTCCTTAGATAAGCATCCATTCCCACTTTTTGTACACATCCTAAACTTGTGCAATTCTATTGAGTTACCAAGCATTAAGGGCTATTGGGATTACCAAGTGTTAAACATATGCTTGAAGTGGTCATACTAATGTGTTTTAATTAATTGCTATTTAATTAATTAATCGATGCATTAAAGTAAATTGCTCAAACAATAAATGCATTTAAAGTAAACATTAAGCTAATTCCAAGTGCTGCAAGGTTTATGAAAAAAGCTCATCTTTAATGCCAATCACACCAAGGTGCTCAGGTACAGTAGTGCTTGAATAAAGATCCGTACACTTCTCACTCCTACTGTGGGGACTTAGAAAATATTCTAACTCTCAAATGAACAAAATGCAAGAGCTTTGCTAACATACTAAACAATTGATGCCATAAATGGTGTTGGTGAATGTGTATTTATAGGTAAATACAGACATTATGTCGATGGGGCCATGTGAACACATCAAAATATACATCAACATGATTGTGTCAATAGGATCATGTTGACGGTATCCCATCAACACAACCTAAGAAAGACACTCCATCATACTCCCATGACTGAATGAAAACTCATTCTCAAGTGAACAAAAGGAGAAACAAGTTCTTTACAAAAATTGGGAAGGTATTGGATTATTGACTAACTATAGATACAAAACTAACACAAAAAAAAAAACTAAGTGCCCAAGTTACAAATTTACAATCATTACAAAAATATGGTGTTCAGGCCAACAGAATTAAACACCATGACAAAAATTGATAGCACAATTCCTCTGACGACTTGAAGATGAGGAGGAAAATTAGATGGTCCCAAGCGATGAAGGTTCCTAAGGAACTGAAGGACCTTCTCCTACTTCTGGTGCACATGGTTCTTGAGGTGGTGGTTGTGGCTGTTCAATTGTGGTTGTAACTTCTGGTGGAAGACAAAAAAAGCATCCAACAATGCTTTCATCTTCTTCTCCTTACTCTTGGGATCATAAATAGTCCACACAACACTACTAATGTGGGCTAGTATGGGGACATCCTAAGGATAGGGCATTGCAGGGAACATCTCCTTGACATTGACAAACTAGACAACAAACTATTTGCATTCAATGTTGAATGCCCTGAGTGCATTTTGCAACTCTTGGTAGTCATTCATTTTCTTGATCAAGTTCTCTGTTGTTGATCTTTGATTAGTGAACTTCACCTTGAGAACCTCAAGTTCTACATTTTTTGTCTTAATCTTTTGCTTGGTCTCCATATGGTTCTTGAACTTTACCTTGCACAAAAGGTACAAGCTAGTCACTTGCTTCTCTAGTTTTGGCCTCAGCCTTTTGGTAGTCAACATTGCTAGGTTTGAGTAACAAATGTTGGCAAGCTTCATGTACTCCATCATCTCCTCAATCTGTGGCTCCTTGAGGTGGATTTTATCCTTGTTGTACTCATTTAGCCTATCAAAGATGGTCTACTAGACATCACCTCCTTGTTGGAGCTACTAGAGGGCTTCATTTAGTTTTTCCTTCACTAGTTGGATGTGTTTCTCATTTATGTCCTTCTATAGGATAACTTGGTCTTTGCAATGGTTCTTGATCCTTTCAAACTTGAGGGCCTTATTTTTCTAGGTGGTGATTTGAATGGTAGACTTTTGGCAAAGGGCATGCACCTCCTCCATTAAGAGATTTTGATTCTCTGTAGCCAACCTCCTTAATTCAGTGTTTACCCTAGCAAGCTACTCCTGCTATTGTCAAATGAATTTAGTCATTTGTTCTTTCTACATCTTGACATTTCATAGGTGATGATTTTCTTGGGTTAGCCTTATATTCTCTTGGAAAACCTTCAACAAGTCCTTTTGAATGTTATATGTAGTGGCATTAGTAAGGGCTTGGTTGAAGATCATCAAATCCTTTGTGTACTCAACCTCTTTGAGTTTTTGTTCAAGCTATTGAAAAGCTTCATTTTTTGAGACTGCTTGGCTGAGTATAGTGGGATCAGTGAGGAGGGCTCTGAATTCCCCAACTTCCATAGCCAAGTGCTGAATTTCAACTTAGGCATTGGTAATGAGAACTTTGCCCTTAGCCTCAAGCAGCTTTGGCTAGTTTGTTGAAATGGTTTCTAGGATATCAAAGATATTTGAAATTTATTGCCTAGTTCCTACTAGTCGGTCCAATAGCTCTTTGTGTTGGGCTACATTAAATCTTCCACTTCTAGCTCTTGCAGACACCTACACTTCTCTAACTGTAGCAACATCTGGTATAGATGCTGCAAGGGTGTCGAGTGCATCAGCCACTCTGTTAGTAACCACTTTTTTTGTTGTTTCCTGCCATTGGTATTGCATCATCAGAATAGTTGCTCCCTCACCCTCCTCTAAACACACCAAAAAGGTAGCATCATTCCCAAAGATTTCTAGGAATTATTGCTATTGAGAGAGAGATACCACTACCTTTTGGATGCTAGGATTTGACCTCATGGGCACCTACATTCTTTAAGCAGAAAATATTAGTTCTGAACCCTCCATCTTGTTGATGGATCATGCTACCTCATTGAGATGACTCAACCCTAGTTTGTAGACAAACGGTTTACCACCACTTGGTCTTGCCTGCTACTATTACAAAATTTTCTTACAAATTTTACAGATGAGCTTAATGGTAGTGCAGGACTTTAGTGTTGCTTGCTCATGAGTGGATGGTGGTGACATTTGCTCCTCTTTGATCATGTTGGTAAGGACTTTGTCCTTCATCATTTCTGTTCAAGAGGTGGAAGAAGCATATTTGATGGTTTCATTAGAGTAGTGGGATATCCCTCCCATTCTACATAATTTTCATATGAGACATGGGATGGGGAGTGCTTTCCTTCCACATTTATTTTCTTTGAAGCACTTCTCCATCTCTAGATAGATTAGTTGTGAAAGGTTGATAGGGAATTTTTTGCTTAGGATAGTGTAAGCATAGTTCGAGAAGATTGTGATCTTACTGGACCTCATCATTATATTGAGGTGGTAGGCTACCATCTTAAAGTATGCACACTCTATTGTCGTAACTGCACTAAACTCCTTATGGTCAACACTGTAGCATTGCAAGATCCACTCCTTCTTGACCTTGGGGTCTGCTTGCATTGATATCTTTGCTAAGGTTGCCCTAGTTTTTGGAAACCCAAGAACCTCAGAAATGGCCTTCATTGAGTAGGACATAGAAATGTCCTTGATTTTTATCATGGAATTGCCCTACTTGTGGTTCTAGAAGAGGTATGTTTCATCCATGTATGATTCTTCGTTGGAAGTGCAAATGGGCCACATGGGGGAATTCTAGAGTTGCACTTTGACATATTCTAGGAAAAATTCTAGGAAATCTCCAAAGTTTAGTTCAAGAAGAACTATTTTTTTGAATCTTCCTAGATCCAAATTGCCTCAAGCAGGCCTTTGTTAGGGTGACCTGAAGGTTTAGTCTAGGTCCAGACATGTCGTCCGAGTGGGATTGCTCTATTTCAGCTTCCAAAATCTATTAGATAGATTCCACTTTAGAGTCCTCATGAAGAGATCTTAGTGCATGTGTCTCTAGTACTTGCTCTTGGGGTTGCTCTTTTTGGTCCCTTCTAGTTCTAGGCCATTGTCTCTTGGTTGGGATGGTCCTCCTTCCTACATTTGCTTTGGTCTTGGTGTCATCTATGATCACAACATGACCAAAGATTAGCATTTAATGTGTAGCTTTATAACATTTGAGTACCTTATTTCTTGGGTTCATTACACTAGCTAAGTTGTGACCATGGTAAATTAGTCATTTTATTATTATTTTATTTTAATGTCTACCAGAGTTCATTGGGAAGGTTTAACTCTAATTAATTAGTGATTTTAATGTTATTTTATTAGTTAAACCTTGTGTGAGTTAGAAAATTTTTAAATTTTTTTTGTTATAAACCTAAGGTTTGTGACCTCCACAATGTAGAGCTTACCTTTGGTAGCTATAGGAATGAATAAAGAGGTAAAATAGACAAGCATTGTGAAAGTTATACGCTCTGGAAGGTTTTGGGCTCTAAAAAATTGCAAAACTCCTCTTACGTTTGGAGAAAATGGTAAGAATTTTCAAGGTATTGCACTATATTTATAGGTTTTTGTGGTTGCATTAACAAGAGCTCATATATTGGGTCATGTCAATGTGAGGGACTACATCGATGGAATCCCATCAACATGGCCAAAGGACAATTTTTGTACTTTGAAAATTAGGACAAAAACAAAGAGTTTTCACACAAAGTTGGAGTCCATAGAGATACAGAAAGACCATCAACATGAAGAAATGCTTGAAGAGGGCTAGATAGTTCACAAAAAGGAGTTTTTATTAGCAGAATGATTGGAAAAACTTAAAAAGAAGTGCAAAATTGGATACAATCGACATGAAACATGAATGATTTGAATGCGAAAAATGCCTAAGGATAAGGAACTTAACTAGCCCAACTAAGAGGTATGTAAGTGGATCCTCTCCATAGTAGGCTCATGCCTTTAATGCCCTTGCATGTACTCAAACCAAGGAGTTCATGGGTCCCATGGGTGATTAATGCTTGTGAAAAGTTAAGGACTAAATCTTGTAAAATTTACCCTCAGAATTTCGACATATCAAACTAAAAAATTGAATGAAACATGAGAAATTAGTAGTGAGGTGAGTTATTGGAAGCATAGATGGATGAGAGAGAGTAAAATGAAGTCCCATATCATGGTCACATGAAGTCCCTTGTGGATTTTATGGTTAATATGTTCTAATAACAACCATCCTTAGTATGAATTAAAACCAACTACTTTTAGTGACTTCGCATCAACACTCTAAGACTAGTTCGTCCCTTCAAGACACAAGAGCATTCCCATAGATCAAACACCATTCCTTAAAGAGAAGAAAAGAGAAGCAAGAAGTGAGATGAGCCTTAGTTAAAGGGGATCGTCAAGCATGGGTAACATGTCATTCTAGTCCCATAACAAGTGCTTATAGCCCATTATTTCATCTAAGGGATGTTCTTTGAATTCTCATTATTTTTTTTTGAAATTTTATATTTTTATATTTTTAGATGGAAACCACACCATGCAAAGACTTTTAGCTTTCTATTATTGGTCAATAGTGGAATAGTGAGAAATCCATGAAAACACTCATGCACCCAAGAGGGTAGGCAAGTATAAAGAGCATCAAATTCCCTTGAAGTCACACTGTTGTCTATCCATTTAATTCTTCACAAGTTTTAGAACTACCAAGGTCATAAGTTAGTTAAAAGTTTTATTAAGGAAGGGACCTCATATTTCCAAAACAAGGAAAACAATAGAGTTTGTGGATGGGTTGATGACGTGGACTCACTACCTATTATCATGAAAAAGAAACCATTTCTTAGTTATCAATACAAAAATTCAAAGATAGAATCTAGACATTAGTAATCATATAACATTATAAAAAATCACCACCAATTAGTAGCTACAGTTGCCCTTAGTCCTGATAGCAATAAAGAAAAACAAACAAAACAACAGGAAAACATTAGAAAAACTCAAATCAAATAAAGTAAAATATAGAAGAAATTGTAAAACATTTAAGAAAGGGAAAAATGTACTAAAGATGATATAAAACAAAAAATGATGTAAAAAAAAGGTGTAAAAATAAAAAAAATGTAAAAAAAAAAGTGTAAAAATTGAGTTACTTTAATGGATTAGCTTGGATGGCCATCTCCCCCATGACTAAGTTAGAAGGAGGAGATCCAAAACATTGAGTGCACTAGTTCATCTATTGAGGTGTTTTGGCCATTGGCTCTTTTAGGATTATGGAAAGGTTTTATTTGTTGCATGTTGACTAGCAATTTCTTGTTTGGGCTTTTTGGTTTGTATATTAACATGGCCCTAGAAGGAAAGGTTTCATAGATAACATAAGGCCCTTCCCACAACATTTTAAAGTTGGTTCTTTATGGTACATGTGTGGGATTTTAGTATAGGATCCTATCTCCTAGTTGAAATTTGACTTTCCTAATTCTAAGGTCATGTTGTTGCTTGTTGAATGCCTTATGCAATTTGTTAGATGATAGGGCTACCAATCAATCCTTATTTAGAAAGTTAAGGTTCATCAATCTTTCTTTCTAGGCTAGACTCAAGTCAAGGTTAAGGTTACAAGTTATTGACATTGTATGAAGCTTAGCTTGAATTGGAGGTGTTGGCAATTTTTTGTACATGAGCTCATAGGAAGAGTATTCAATAGAAATTTTCCAAGTGGAATGGTAGGCCCAAAGGGCATTGTTGGGTTTCATGTTCTAGTCCCTCCTATATTTACTAATAGCTCTTGTTAGTATCTTTATGATTTTCCTATTTGTAACCTCTACTAGACCATTGACTTGGGGGTGGTAGCGTATTAGTTTATGTTTAACCCCCAAGTGTTGCATAAGCTTTTGAAAGATAGTACCTGTAAAATGAGTATCACTATTAGAAATAAATATGCATGGCACACTAAACCTATTTACAACATATTTTTTTACAAAATGAGCAGTTGTAGAAGATGTGCAATTGGTGATAATTGTAGCTTCTACCCATTTTGTATAATAGTCAAGAACAACTATGATGTATGCCTTTCCATTTGACATGGGTGAGATGGGACCCATGAAGTTAATGCCCCAGATGTCGAAGGGCTCTAGTGGTTAGATCCACTATTAAGGTCCCTCCATATGGGTGGTCATTCCACCTTCATGTTGGTAGCACTCACAAGAGCAGATGAATTAATGGACATTCCTAAAGAGTGTTGGCCACTAATACCCTACCATGAGAGTGTTGGCCAATAATACCCTACCATGAGGATCTTAATGGCTATGCATCTCCTAGCATAGTGGCTCCGACAAGGACTCTCATGAGCATCTTAGAGAAAATGCAATTGATTAGCATTAGGAACACACCAATGAACTAGGCCATTGGCACACACCTTGTAAAGGTGTTTATTGATCTCCATGAAGCATTTCATCTAGTGAATAAACCATTATTTCTTCTTCTGATCCCACTTTTGTGGCATCTCTTGAGTAAGAGGATAGGTAAGAATGTCATCATACTAGTTAGGTTCATTGGGCATTTAGTTAGTTATAGTGCTAGCAAAGAGGAGTTCATTAGGAAACTAATCTAAAAGTGGTCTCTCCTCCTCTTTTTTGTCCCATAACAATTGAGATAAGTGGTCAACAACCACGTTCTTGATTCCCTTTTGATCTATCATCATAAGATTGAATTCTTGTAAGATCACCAACCACTATATGACGTGGTAGCTCTCCATTGGTTTGGTCATGAAGAACTAGATTGCACTATGATTCATGTGCATGAACACCTTGTACATAAGCACATAGTACTTGAATTTCTCCAAGGTGAACACCATTGCCATCAATTCTTTCTCTATGATGGTGTAATTTAGCTATGCACCCACAATGCTTTTACTCACACAGTGGATATAGTAAGGATGTTTCTTATCATCCAACTACATGAGCATGGCTCCCAAAGCATAATTTGATGCATCTATCATGATGTGGAATGATTTAAACTAATTATATGCTTGTAAAATTGGAGTTTCCATGAGTTTCTACTCAAGATGCTGGAATGCATGCTTGCATTCATTAGTCTAGATAAATAGAGCATCCTTTCTTATTAACTTGACTAATGGTTTAGCAATCTTAGAGAAATTCTCTATGAATCATTGATAGTAGCTAGTGTGTCCAAGGAATGACATCCCATATTTGATGATTTTTGGCTATCCGATAATTCCTTGGATGACCATTTTTTTTGAGTCCACTTTGATCCCTTTTTCAAAAATTATATCCACAAAAAAATGCCTTCCTAGACCATCAAATGGCTGTTCTACTAGTTAATCCTAAGGTTTTTCTCCACACACCTTTTTAGCACTTGCTCAAGATAGTCTAAGGTTTGCTCAAATGTAGCCCCATAGGTGAATAAGTCATCCATGAAGACTTCCATCCCACTATAGATTTATTGTTAGAAAATGCTTAGGACAAGGCATTGGAATGTTGTGGGGGCATTGCATAGGTCAAATGAAATCTTTCTATATGAGAAAGTCTCCTAGGGACTCATGAATGTAGTTTTGGCTTGATCCTCTAGTGCAATTTGGTTTTGGTTATAGCCACTATAACTGTCTAGAAATTTGTAATAGAAATGCCCAGAAATGATGTCCAAAACTTGGTCCAAAAATGACAACAGAAAGTAATCTTTGTAAGTTTTCATGTTTAATAGCCTAAAATTGATACAAATCCTCCATTTGTCATCTTTCTTTAGCACTATCACAAGTGGGCTAACCCACTTGCTATTCAAAATAGGATATATGAACCCCATCTTGAGGAGTTGTTCAATCTTCTCTTTCATGATTTGCTTTAATTTGGGGTTCAACCATCACTATGGCTTGATGGAAGGATTTGTGTAGATGCAGTGCTAGCATATCCTAGGATCAGTCCTAGCGAGTTTAGGATATGACCAAGTAAAGAATGTTGGACATTTGTTGATCATCTCCAACAACTTCTATTATTGCATAGGAGGAAGGTTGGCATTGATGATAACCAGCTTTCTATTATTTAGAAAAACATATTCCATTTCAACTAGTAAAGGTTTTGGGTCAAGGGACTCCTATTTAAAAATTTTAAGGATCTCCAACTCTCCTTGTTGGTTTCATTAGATTCATCTTTAGAGAGTTGGTAATGAACTTGCTCTAATTCATCCATGCCTTCAATGTAGACACTCATAAGGCTCTTAGTTGGTTTCATGCATATTGTTGAGATGCTATTAGGATCAATTGTCAGTCACTAGGCATCCTCCTATTTTGTGGCTACTACATACAGGCACCTCTGGATTTTTTTCACATCTACACACTGTCTACATGTTGTGATAAATGTACTTTTCACGGATCATAATTTCTGCACATAGTTTCATCCTCTATCACTATATGTGATGCATGAAACATGCTTTCTGTCAATCTTTCCAAAGTCATTTTCTTTGAAAATTTCCAAGGAGAGGTCTCTGGTTCCCAACTATGCATCAATTGTTCTCAACCAAGCCCTTCCCATGATGATTGGAAGGTTCCCCTTATAGTTATTAACACAAATCACTAGGAAGTTAGTTGGATAGGATCACCCATAGATAGTGGTCATAATGTCCTCCACTAGTCTCAGGGAAATAGTGATGGAATGATTTAAAAACTTAAGATGAATGTTTCTCTTATTGAGTGGAGGTAGATTCTAGGCTTTGTACATTTCATGGGAAATTAGATTTATACTAGAACCTAAGTCCAAAAGAGCCTTGTAAGGCTCATTCCTAGAAATTTGTAAATAGATAAGGGGACTCCCAAGATTAGATCTTTTCCTAGAAAGGTGGCCAACCTTAATTCAATTTTTGATAGCATGGATGAACATCACGGTATGCACTTTGGGAGGTGTTTCATTTGAAGGGTTCTTGAATAATGGAGAAAAGGATGAGGGAGAAGTAGGATCATCAGTCACAGGTGTATGTGAGGGATTTGAGGGATTAATGGTTCAAAAGAAAGGTCTTTTTTTAGGGTTTGTTCTGTGAACCACTTAGCTGAGGAGTCAATTGTAAGTTAATAGCCCTCATAGTGTTTCTTTATTATGGATGGGCATGAATTTCACCCTGCATGGAAGGAGCTAGTGGTAGTTGAGTTGAAGGGAGAGGTACAAGTGTAGAAGGATGAGAAGGGTAGAATGGAAATGGGGATTTTCCTCTTGGAGATTAAGCCCTATAATATTCAAGAGGGTAGTAGTGGTGCTAGAATGATGCATGATTAGAAGAGTCACACAGAGATATTAGTTGCTGAATGTAGTACTGAAGGGATTTGGTTGCCAGTAAGGGTATTGTTGCCTTGGTGGTGGCATCCCCCACGACTGTGGGTGTTACCATTGTTGGCATTGCTTATGAGGTTGTGGTGGAGGTCCACTTGGATAGTAAGCTTTTTGTTGGTGGAATTGCCTGTAGTTTCCTTGAGGATAAGGCAACCTGCTAGGTGCTTGCCTTCTTGCCAATCTAAGATTTAGTGTGTACACCCTAGACTCCTATAAGTATGACATAATGAGGCAAAATTCCTTAGGATGTTCATTTTGGTAGATGTCACACCCACCACCATCATCTATCTTAGATTTCACAACCTCCTCTATAGAAGAAGCTTTGCCCTTACCCCTTTGGTAGGCACGTTTAGCTTCTTTTATTTTGCTTCAATCATGACTGCTACCTTGCTTTTTGGACTCTTCAATAATTTTAAGAGTGGTTAAAATTTTTTCATCAAAAGAATCCCTCATTTTATCTACTTTGGCCAATATTTTAGAGACAAGTTTTTGGATTGGAAAGGTTTTTTATTGCACCACTTCATCAAGTGATGCCTCCTCCTCACTATTATAGAATCAAACTTTCCTTTTTCTGATGGAAGAATCACAATCACACGCCTTCATAATTTCCCTTTTCCATAACTCATCTTCTTCTTTGGCCACCTACTCAATTAACCTTTGGATCTAATGGGCTCTAAGTTTTGAAATTATCCCTTGAGCATAGATTCAAAGAGTTCTCTTTGTTTTTGTTTAGAGCCCATCTATGATATGGTGAAGCTTCTTCTTTTGAGAAAAGGTGTGGCCTAGGCACCTATGCAATAGAGAGTAATATATACCCATAGTGACAGCTAAGGATTCATGTGTTCCTTGTCTTCACCCTTGGGTTTGCTTTCTCATATTGAACACTTGGGAGTACATCTAATGCTTGTCATTGAAGAGCTCAAGCATTGTACTCCATCGTCTGATTAATTCTAGTTTTAAGGACTAGTACTAGCTTTCAGCTTCTTTAATGAGTGTCCATGAAAAAAAATTTAGATTTTACCATTATTTTCCCACATTTTGTAAGACATAAGCATCGTGAAAGGCTTGAAGATAATTCTATGGATTTGAGTTGTATCCCCCTTCAAACTTGGGGATATTATTCATATCCAAATATTTGATTTTGCTATCTTTCACATGCCTCATTGGGATTCTCATGGCCTCTACAATGTTTAGCATGTTTCTATTTACAAGCAAAGGCTCATCATAGCCATAGCCTCTATGATGACCATGATGTCTATGATGTCTTTTGCTATCCCTTCCTTCATGATGGTGGGCCTTCCTTGATTGCCCATACCCCTAGTCTCTACTAGTCCTGTAGGCTTTATGATCATCTTTGTTCCACTAGACACCTCAATTATGGTCATGTCCTCTACAACTTTAGTTGGAGCTAGAGGAGGAAAAAGATGAGGATGTCAAAGGCAAAGAGGAAGGAGGACTAGTATCACCACAGTGCCTACCACCCCCTCTTTATTGGTCATGGTCACGATCATCACGTTTGTCATCATTGTGATGCTTATCTTGATTTCTTCCTTGACTTCCACCTTCATATTTCCCATGGTCATGGGACCCATTGTTCCCTAAACTAGGATTGTTTATAGTAGACTATAAGTTTTGGTTTAGGTTTCCATCATTAAAGAAAAGGGAAGGAGAGACTGTGAATTGGGAACCCCTAAAGAAGGTATCCTCTCCTTCTTTCTAACCAAGTAGGAATAAGGGGTTATTGAATCATTTTTTCTTTAATGCTTCATAATGAGCCTCATATTGTCAATATTTCTTGCATTATGCCTTAGTGGAATGATAATCTTGATAGTTATGATCTTGCACAATGTATTCAGCATTAAGCCCTTGGATGCCCAATCTTATGAGAGTTTGGAGCAGCATCGTCGAAATTGATCAACGGGATGGAAACACAATGTTGCCCTCCATGTTCCTCCACTGCACTAGTTCATCTTGATGTAGGATGAAGGTGAAATCTAGTACATATTCATTAGGGTGAGTGTATACCACTTTGCATTGTTGGGGCACTAGCTATTTTGACCCTTCACACCTTTGATTAGATGTATGCTCAAACAATGGCGGAGATTTGGCCTTGTGAGAAGAAGAAATTTTAGTTGGAAAGAAAAATAGTATGCTTTTATAAGAATTTTTATTTTTAATGATTGTGACTTTAAGGTTCATTACAATGATTTTGAATGATTACACTAACTCCTAGGTAGCGCACATAGTTAACTGAAGTCCCCAGCAATAGTGCCAATGACGAGTAATGAGTATACCCTATGTCCAACCATATGAACCACTAGTGTTCACTAAGAAATATGGACAAATTCTATAGACTTTAGCTTTCTAAGTACACTTTTCATAGGTAGTAAATCCAATGGACATGATCATTGTCTTCTTAATTTTCACTTGTGAAGTGCAAGTGTATGGTTAAGTGTAGCTGAATAATCTGATTTTTATCATTTTAGGTTTCATTGTTTAAGTCACTTAAGTGGTAGAAAATAAAGTAATTAAATGTTTAATTAATTTAGTAACTAAATAATACCCAACTACTCCTCACATAAGCAGCTATTCCCACTTTACATACACATCTTGAACATGTGCAACACTACTAGGTTACCAACATTAAGTGCTACTAGGATTATCAAGCATTAAACATATGCTCAAAGTGGTTGTATTTATGTGTTTTAATTAATTACTATTTAGTTAAGTAATTGATGCATTAAAGTAAATCTCTCAAACAGTAAATGCATTTAAAGTAAACATTAAGCTAATTCTAAGTGCTACAAGGTTTATGAAGAAAGCTCATCTTTATTGCTAGTCACACCAAGGTGCTTAGGTACATTAGTGCTTAAATAAAGATCTGTACGCTTATCACTCCTATTGTGGGCACTTAGAAAATATTCTAACTCTCAAATGAACAAAATGCAAGAGCTTCGCTAAGATACTAAACAACTGATGCCATAAATTTGGCTCGTGAGTGTGTATTTATAGGCAAAGACACACTACATCGATGGGGTCATGTCAACACATTAGACCATATGTCGATGTGACTGCATTGATGGGATCACATTAATGGCATCCTATTGATGTAATCCAAGGCTGACACTTCATCAAATAGATTCTATATTTAATATTTTGAGGCTCTTGACCTACTAGCTGCATTTGTAAATAAGAAGCATGTTAGTACATATGATTGTGTAAGAGCCTATTATTAAACCTTTCTGTTTAACTAGAAGAAAAAGAACCATGGAGCTAGGGCCACAAGCATGGGTATTTGTCTTGCATAACATGTTAGTACATGCATAACAAGAATAGATGACATGACTTCTCTTCACACCATCATCAAACAGTTATAAAAGTTTTATATTAGAATCCATTACAAATATGAAATGGTTTTTATGTTTGCTCAAATTTAGATTTAGTTTGTATCATCTACAAACTTTTCTACAAGACTTATTAATTTTATATTTCATCATATAGGCCTAAATCTTACTATTACCAAAACATGTTTAATATACCATCTAATATTAGTATCTTAACTATTGTGTCATAAAAATACTAAACTTTTAGAGTTTTATGCCTATCAAAAACTACATCATGTTTTTATCAAATCTCACTCTTTCTTAGAGATCATTATTTCTTTCTTCAAAGAATTATTAATGCTTTGTCTAACAAATCATTATTGAAAATTTTTTGGTTGTTACTTTTGGATATATTATGACATGAAGATAACCCATACATAATTCATATCATCCTAAGACATACATTAGTCAAATTTAACACATATGAACATATGCAAAAATGAAGATGCATTTCCAAGCATGCATCTTAGCATCAATAGCTTTTTTCCTAAATAACAAATATTCCTTAAAAAAAACTAAAAAAATGTATTGACTACATTAAATGGTCCATCTTCCATTGTCAAATTTTTTTCTTTATTTTTACTTCAAAAACTCATCAAAGCTATAAAAATTAAATAGAAAATAGGAACCTACACCATATATATATATAAAAAAGAATCATCACATAGAAGCTCAATGTTCATTCTACCATTATGGGATCTTTAAAGGGTAGTGGATGAGCAAAAGAGTAACTCTTTTTAGTGGCTCTACCCAACCTCAAATCCAAGTCTTACAACTTGAGAAATAAGCACTTTACCATCACTTCAAGTGGTGGTCATGAAACCTATAAATAAATATAATTTCTAAAAATATGATGTTGAACCTATGTTGAATTTGGATTTCCAAGACAATAATAGAAATATAAGATTTAGAAGATAAGATGTTGAAAAAATAAGATGAAAATAGGAAATTTTAAACTTTGAATTTTTAGAATGATTGAGGCTAACATACATGAACTGAAATATTTAAAAATTATTAACATTTTTTAGGTTAACTCCTTTTATAAACAATTATATTGGAAATAAAGAGTGTAATTACTACATCCAAATTTTTTGAGCTCAAATTAATTAGCATATTTTGCAAGCCACTTTCTCAATACTAATACTTTACATGCATACATTTCTTTTAATAATTAAATTAAACTAAATTATTTTAAATTAAAACATCACTACCATAAATAGTTATTAATAAACAAGATGTGCATGTAACTACAAAAAGTTTTATTCACAATCAACACAATCAATAACAATTATTATGAAACATATGCTCATGTATTTAAGGACTAATTTGATATAGCTTAGGATGATGAATCATGTATGGGTTGTCCTTGTAATGACATGACATGCTACATAATAACCAGTAGTCAAATTTTTGATAATGATTTATTAGAAGTTTATTAAAAAATCATTAATACCTCTTCTTGCAAGGTAATAATGATATTCCTCTTCCTCAAATTGGGGTCTAGGTAAGATCCTTTACTATTACACATAGCAAGGGTAAATCCAACAATCACCAACCAATCCCTTCCTTGATGCTAACTTTGTCATAACAATTCATCAATAGTTGACATAACATCACATCACATTAGATTGAATCAAATATACATTAAATACAACATAAGAATATCATCATAATTATTGTGAAATGATAATAGGTAAGCACACAACATAAAACGTGACTAACTACTGAATCTTACATTGCCATCATCTAGACATAACACTCACCATTTATCCATTGATTAATTTTCTTTTGTTATAAGTTATTCTCATTTGACATTTTTCAACATCCATCATTTTCCTAGATAATAATGCATCACAAGAATTTGTCTATTACTTCTTCAAAATTTATGAAGATATCATCTTGTAGTTTTCTAGATCTTAATACATCTTAAAAGTCAATAATTCATCTCTTTCCATTACTATAGAACAAAATATGACTTAGTCATGATTCATAATTATTTATTTGTAGCATTATGAATCAACCATGACTATTAATAAGTCACATTTCTCCTAATCACAATCTGTAGTAACCAACTATAACCCTACCAAAACTCATAAGAATGTTAACTATGATCATGACCCATGTTGTTGGTAGAATTAATAATTAGAATTACTAGTACTATTTCTCTTGATAAACTTGTGACATTTCTACTTTGATCCCATTGCTATTCATAGTGACATATAATTTCTAATTTTATTATAGATAGTAACTTATGAAGAGCTCATGGTAATAAATCACTACTAAAGGTAAATTCATTATATTGAAAAATATCATAATGCTCAAAAGCATCAAATGTTGAATTTGCAAAAATTTCTAATATTGTTAAAATGACTACTAATGAGTAGTATGGTAGACTGCACACCTAACCATATAAGTTACAAGCATTCATGAATGATTGATCGTATTCCATGGACTAGAGTAGTGTGGTTCCTAAATAGTTAAATGTGATCATAAGCCATGATCTTTCTAGTGATAACTATGTGACTTTTAGTGCATATGATTAATTGTAACTAAGATGTATTATTGATGTTGTGCAATCATAACTTAAATATTATTAAAATGTTAAAATATTAAAATTTAATCAAAATTAACCTAAGCGTTGAAAGTAAATCTAACCTAGCCTATGCGATAAACATCTAGTTACAACTTGCCATACACATCCTGAACTCTTGCTAGGATTGCTGGGTCATTAAGTATCCACTACTACGATTACCAAACATTAAAATGTTTATGCTCAAAATTGATCATACAAATTCATGTAATTATTGTGCAATTAAATGCAAATAACAAACTATGTGTGCAAAAAGTAAATGAACAAGGAAAATTAAATTCCAATTAGGAAAAATTTAAGTTATGTTAGTGTGTTGCAATAAATAAGAATTAATTTTGATCTTATTTCTATTCATGAAAGATTTTTAGGTATAATCCACTTGAATAAGACTTTGTACAATTACTTCAAAATGTGCTATGAAAATTCACTAATTGTTCTAAGTATTATTGACGAAAAGCTACAAAATTTTCACTACAACTAAAAAATTTTATGTATTTATGAAGGAATTTATTAGCACTACATAAACATTGATATGTTAATGCAATAGATCCTATATTAATGCTAATTTGTTAATGCTAAAATTGAGATATAGCTTGTTTACAAAATTTAGCAGTAGGTTCAATTGATTGACTAACTAAGTGCTACATTGCAAAATTTATTTGCATGATTCACGAATTGACAAACAATAAAATATTAAACACATTTGTTCTTACAAATGTAGTATTTACAAAAAATATCTAAGACATATGCCTTAAGTTGTGCTTGGTGGTAGCAATTCTTATGATGGCTCCTCATGCCTTGGTGATTCATGAGATCATCCTACTAATACACCCTTTAGCTTAAATGATTTAATTAAAATCTACATTTTCTTCCCTTTTTTCCTAGGAGAATGGATTCTCCAAGGAAATTTCCTATATTTGGAGTTGTTAGTAGTTCCTAAGGATAGAACAAAGTGGAAAAAATTTCATGTGTGCTGATGAATCAAGCTACAAAGTATTTACATTCAATGTTGAATGCTTTTATTATTTTCTTTAGCTATTAATATTTTATCATTATTTTTGCCAAGTCCTTTTGCTACATCTTTTTTATCTTTAAATCTAGTTCTAAGAACTTCAAGATCCATAGTTATGACCTATGACTTCTAAAGTACCTCTTGGTAGAGGTTATGTTCAATCTCATATAACAAATATAAACTATTCACTTTTTTCTCAAACTTTATATGAGGTTGGCTAGTAGTTAGCATTAAAAAATTAGAGTAGTACAAATTAGTAAGTTTCATGTATTTATTCATCTTCTTAATTTGTAACCCCTTTGTTTTGATCTCAACCTAATTACAGGTGTTGAAACCATCAAAGATAGGTTGTCATGTGTCACCTTGGAAATACTAAAGTGTTTCATTGATCTTTTCCTTCACCTATTTAATTTATCTTTTAATAATTTTATTTTGTAAGTCTACCTAATCCCTATAGTGATTTTTTATCTTTTCATAGTCAAGAGTTTCATTTTTCCATGTGGTGATTTTGATGATAAAATTTTATCTAATTACTCTTATGTTCTCTATAGCATCAAGCGATTAAAGATGAAAGTAACAAGATTAGGATGCCCAAAGAAAAAAACTTCTTAAGTGATAGAGGATCTTAATGTTTCTCTTCTTTTATTATTTTAAAACTTATGTACCTTGTAGGTCTATGTAGTTAGGAAGTTATGTGCACATCCTTGTACTCTAATTGGTGGATTGGTAAGATTACATGGATTACCTATCCTCACCTAACTCTAACCTAACCTAATAAAGGTTAAGTTAGCCACCCTTCAAAATATATATAAGGATGTATGTGGCTATGTATTTCATAAGATAAAAGAAAATATAAGATAAGAAGAGAGAAGAGTAGGCATCCTAAGTTAAGAGTCTAGAAAGAAAAGCTTTCTAAGAGGTGAAGTGTGCTTTTAAGCATCTCCACCTCTAAACTTTCATTTTTATTATTGTGTTGCTCATCTCCATGTTGTGCATATGTTTGCTGTTGTAGTTGCAAATTAAACATAATGTGAGAATCTGAGAAATTTCCCCTTTATGTGTGGAGTAAAGAAAAGAGTGCTTTGTTAACATCTCCTCAAGATGCAAGATGAGGAACTCCTCCATGTGGATTTGATTAAAGAGTTCTTTGGTAACACCTACTCAAGAGGCAATTTATATGTTTTTCCTTAACTTGTTGTATTTCTCTCATTTTAGTTGATGTTGTTACTATATACATCTAAATATTGTGTGCCATTTGGATATTACATCAATCCTGGTATTATTATATTTTAGTTATTTTTAATTTAATATTTTCAGCTATTTTAGAGTATAGTCTCAGCTCTTTTAATAATTCCATCCACGTTTCAGTCCATGTTCAATGTTTTAATTCATTTCAATGCATCACATATTGTAGCTTCTACTATATAGCTCTAATAAGGTAAGTATTAAATTTCTATCTC
Organism: Gnetum montanum; assembly: GCA_015680685.1. NCBI lineage: Eukaryota > Viridiplantae > Streptophyta > Gnetopsida > Gnetales > Gnetaceae > Gnetum > Gnetum montanum. Next base: position 295,403 of record MNCI01038015.1, read on the forward strand.
TTTTAATTTTATTTTATTTTTTTGATAATTTTGGTGAGGGATGACAAGGGCTTTAAAGATGGCATAAGTAGAAGTCATGGGTGTTAAAGTGAGTAGTGATAACATTGGCAAGTTCTTTCAAGTGCTAGTGCTAAGCTTGTCATACATGTCATGGCAATGACTAGTAGTGACTTGGGATAGAATAAGTAGAAAAGTTAAAAGGCATAGTTTCCATCATTGTGGGGCTTGTAGCTAGGGGTGTTATTGGAAAATTTCAATGGTACAAGGATAAGAATATATTAGTACTAGAAAGAAGCATTGGTATCATGAGGTATGCAGGTGTAATGTCTTAGTATGTAGTGGATGCAGAACATGGTTTGGCATGGTGTAGGGTATGAGGACATAAGCAATGGTATGGTGAGCTAATAGCATGCTAGGGTAAGGCATTGGTGTAGATCAACAACACACATGGCACATGGATCTAATTGCCATGGTAGGTGAAAGAAGTATGCTTGGTGATGATGTGATAAGGAAAAGAACACAGATTAGTGATACTAGATAGGTGTGGAGGTTTGTAGAGAGAAGTCATAGATAACACAGATTTATGTGAATACTTAAATTGGAGCTACTATTGGAAGTATAGATTTGGTATGGAAAAGAAGCATAGATAGAAGTGGGATTAAAGTATGTGTTGTGGTTAGAAGGGTTTAAAGAAAAGGCTTTCTTGTTAACTACAGTGATGAGGAGAGGATTTTCTTGCATGTAGCAATGCATGGTAGCATGCAAGGTTGGCCATGATAGTATGAAATTACATGTGGTGGTGGGAATGGGCTAGCCATGATGGCATAAGGCTAGCTATGACATTGTTGCATTTCTAGGATGTGTAACACCTAAAAAATTTGGTTACTAGAAAACTGAAAATACCAAGTGAAATAGCCTAACCTTAGATCCCAAGGGCCTCCAATAAATAGGATCCAAGGTATTGTGGATGGTCTTCTCAATCACTTCAAGACTTAGAAATTGTAAATGGTGCAATATAATTCAACAGAGAATGTAGATCTAATCTAAGAAAAAGCACAAAATTTAAACTTAGAATAAAATTGCACAAACAAATGAACTATTTATTTTTTATTAAAATAATAAAAATGTTACAGGAGTAAAGTTTCAAGATGTACAAGTGTGTTTCTAGATGCATAAGGAGTTGCTCGAATGGTGCTTGAAGTCTGGTGAAACTGGTAGGTTGTGTTCTATAGTTGTTTGCACAATCTAGGTGCTTCCAAGCTCCAACTTCCAGAAAACTTCTAACTGGTTCTTAGATGTGAATCTACTGTGTTGGTGTGTTGTAATGATGGATAAAATATTTGACTTTTTGCTACTGGAAAATGCACCAAGAGTCTCAAATGCTTAGCCAATTGTCAATTTGCTAAAAAGTCCTTTCAAATTGTTGGAATTTTATTTAAATAGGCTGCTAGTGTTCAATTTGTTATTGAAAATGTTTTGCCATTATTGCTAACAAATTAAAATCACATGCAAGTATGGTAGACCTTTTACCTCCAACATAGTTTCCACTTATGATATGTTTTGATAGCCCCAAGGCCACCAAAACCATGTTGGATATCATAAATAGTAAATGGACTTTTCCAACTACACTTGCTTCACCCATCCATGTTGGTCTTGTAACATCCACACTGGAATTGTTGGATTAATGTTGAAATTGTTGAAAAAAACTAAAACCCAAACCACTCCAACATTAGCTTTGTGGAGCAATGTTGAAGGTTTTGGAAGCTATGTTGGCAACTACTATGAAAATGAAAACCCAAACCCACCAACAATAGCCTTTGTGAAAAAGTAGAAATCCACAACTTGAACAGAGGCTTTGTGGCATCCATGCTAGAGATCATGGAAACTATGCTAGCCATTATTGGAAAAGTGAAAACCCAAAACCCCAAACACTAGGTTTGTGGCATCCATGCTAGACCAATTGGCAACTATGATGGCCTTGTGGAACCACACTGGCATTATGGCATCTATGTTGGGACTAAGCTAGAACTATGCTAGCTAGCTAGGAAGTCCCATCCATGCTAGGACTATGCTTGAGATATGTTGGCTAGCTAGGAAGTCCCATCCAAGTTGGGTGTAGGTGGTTCTAGTGTAGTTGAGGTTATGACCCATGTAAAACCCATGAAAATGCCAAATTTGGCAATCTAACAGGAATTTTAAACTTTTTCAATTTGAAATATAGACATGACATGACTTTTTCCACTTGGAAAGTGAGGATACAACAAACTATGAGGCATTTTTCAGCCCTAAAAGTTTAAGTATGTGAGATTTCACCTCATGTATTACAAAGGCCACATTTTTATAATAAAATTCCAGCCTTGGGTTTGATGGTGAAGGTTACAAGTTGCAACATGAAATTTATTGATTGTGTTTCAATGGCTCCTTTTTATTGATGTCTGGAGGCTTGACCCAAGAGACATCGACAAAGAATACAAAACACCACTTTAGATCCATTACTAATGTTCCATCTCTATGCTTGATCCTATGGTGTTGAACCATGCCAAAGAGTACTTGTGATAATAGAAAAGGGTTATGATGAGATGATATATGTTAAAGGCTATGTTTGGTCATGAGGAAATGGTCACATGGTTAATAATGAGTTCAAATGTTGACATCATGGATACAGTTATGTAAATGACATTTTGGCTAATTAGTGAGGTGTTTGCACTTCGTTTTTTTGATATAAAGGTCACTTGATATAGTTCTTTAGGAACCAATATCTTGCTCCTATGTCTCTTTAGCTGTTAGCCTCTTTCCCTTATGTGTTCAAAGCCATTGATCTATCTTTTGATCTTCATCAAACTGTCAGCTTCTTAGCAATTTTCTACCCTTCTTTTTTTTGTGAGGTGAAACCTTCATTGGGATTCATTACCAAGGTCATGTTTGATTTGGTTTTCCCATTGAATGAGGTGTGTTACATTTGAAAAACTTGAGAGTGAAGCATGACAAAGAAAACATCATATGGCCATAATGCATGAGTGTTAAACATCAATCATCATTGTTATTTAGGGTGAGGAATGTTATAATCAAGCTACAAGGATGGGCTTGAGAAATAGTAATGGCAATGATGTGAAACAAGCACTCTTGGTATGACAAGACAAGCTTACCAAATCTTGTGCATCAAAGTCACATGCTACCTTATTGCCACAATGCACCTTTGCAATGACTCCCAAGCCTCATCTTGTAAGCACAACTCTAAGAGGACAAGAAACATGTTGTTATAAGATAATGCATAGGGCCACATGAGACAACCAACAAACTAGGCCATCACAACATAGAGAGAGATCCATGTGATATGCATCAAATTTACAAAGCTTTGTAATTCATTCTTTGCATGAAACAAGAAGAGATAGAGAGAGTATGTAAGCTTGCTTGTTGTAGATCATCTAAGTAATCAACATCAATCATTCATTGCAACCTATCAACAATGATAAACAACAATACAAGAAAACATGTGAATGTTAGATGTAATCAGGGCTATGTGATGGCCTTAATGTTACATAATAAGGATTTGATGTTGTCTTGAGTAGGTTTAAGTTCTGGCGAGGAACTTGATTTCAAGTGCTTTCTCCTCACCATCATGGTCTAGAGGGATCTTTAACTAAGGAACCTCCCTCCCCCACACCCTCCAATTATGTTTATGACCTCAAGGTCAACGGTCATCAGGGTACTTCATGGTGTCATGGATATATAGTAGAATGGTCTCAAGCTCTTGGTCTAACATCATGAGTGGGACCCATCCAAGTTTTAAGGCTAGCCAGATTTGCTTCCTCATCCTCCTAGCTTATTCCTACATGATAACATACACATCAAGTGGCACTTATGTGATATAGTGATCAGATAATGTCATAAAATACTTTAGTAATGATGCATAAACAAGTCAAAACATACTAAATCAAAGGTCAAACAAGGGTTAAACATGGTCAACAAAGGTTATAAGGGGTGGGTTAAAGAAAAAAAATGTGAAAAGAGGTAAAATTATGTGGAATGGGGCCAAATGAAGGCTAAATGATGGTTGAACCTCATTCAATGATGTGAAGAAAGGTCAAATCATGGTCAACAAAGGTTGTAAGTGAGAACATAAGGTGAACAAGGTGAACCAAAGGTTAATAACATGGAATAAAGCCGAATGAGAGCCAAATGATGATAATAATGGTCAAGAATGTAAAACAAAGTTAAATTAATCCAAAACATAGTGAATCAAGACCAAATCAATCAAGTTGAAAAATATGGGATAAAAAATGATCAATATGGAGCAATTAGGGCTAGATTTTGCCAATTTTAGGCCTTAGTGAGCCATGGTATGAGGCCATAGGGTTAACAAGGGAGTTTGGGCACCTAAGGAGGTTGTTTAAGGCCAAAAATAAGGATTTTATGGGTACCCACACTGGGTAGTGTAGTTGGAGGTGTGCTTAGCATGGATAGATAGAATTTGGACATTTAATGGTCAAAATAGGGCTAAATTATAGTGGGATTCAAGGTTTTAAGGTTGTAGGTTTCCCTAACTAAGTTATAAGTGATTTGGAGTGAGATCATGCTAGTAAAATCATCCTTGAGCTCTAACAACATGGCTCTAGCCCTCCCCAACATAGTTACACTTGATCCTTGGCTTTTAATGAGTTTTTATGGTAAATTGACCAAGTTTTCAAGTTCCTATGGTTGTTGATGTTCATGGCTAGGGCTTAACCTTGAAATTGTCAAATTTGAGATCTATTTTAATCTTAATATGGCCATATCCCCTTGGACTATGCTGGCCAATGTAGTCCTAGCATGGATGTGAGGGTATGATAGGTTGTTGTCATTTTTTTGACTCAATTTCTAAGGTTTGATGGTCTTTGATGGCTCTGGTAGGGTTCTAGGGTTAGGATGGTGAGTGTTGAGGTTAATTTGACATATTTATGGCTTTTCATTGATTTTTTACAAAGTATCCACATTGGACCCATGTTGGCTAATGTGGATGATGGCTTCCCTAGTGTGGGTGAGGGTGTTGAGATAAAATTCAACTTATTTCACATTGTTTTTTGGTGTCCCAAGGTTATCAGAGGCTTTGAGAAGGTGTAAAGGCTAAGATGTATCATTTGGCAGATCATTCTTGGCATTTGGTGGTCAAACCACATTGGGACCACACTAACCAAGATGGTTGGGATGTCCCATAGTGTGGATGCAAGGTTAAGATGGGGGTTTTCTTGACTTTTCTTAGTTATTTGACATTTTAAAATGCATGGAGACTCCAGGGAGGTGTCAATGTCACGAAATGCAACTTTAAAGGTTATTTATGATATTTGATGGCCAAAACCCTACCAACCATGTTGGGACTATGCTAGAGAATGTGGTTAGGGTCTCCCTTAGTGTGGTTGACCCAAGACTAATGATTTTTAACCTTTTTTATTGGGTTTTGGAAGGTTCTAGAATTGCTAGATGCTTTGGCTTGGGTTTAGGATTTGGAATGATCATTCTAGAGTTGATTGGAAGTTTGGTTAGTGTTTGGAATTCCCATCCCCCTTGGAACTACGCTAGCTAGTGTAGTTGTGAAAAAATATTGATTTTTGGGCAATCTAGATGGCCAATCAACTAAGTTTTGGGGCCGTTGGGGCTATTGGTGTCCATGGCTATGGTCCAAGCTTAAAATTGTTAACCTCAGAGGTCACTAGAACCTTTTTTTGTCACTTTTTCTCAAAGCTATGCTAGCTAGTGTAGTCTTCAAAAAATGTCTTATTTTGGTATGAGTTTTGATCATTTTTAGCATTCATGATCTTCTAGTCTCAATGTCTAGATATCTAGCTTGATATACAACTATATTGGCTTCAATGATTTAAAGATGAATGACTATGAGGTGTGTTTTGATCATGGTTGGTCCATTGAATCCATTCCAAGGCTTATTTGGACATCAATCCTAGTGTAGTTTTTGTTAGAATGTGTCAATACCATTGTATTGGGGTTTTTATTGGTTTTTATAATAATGCTACATTGGCTAAAATGCAAGTCTATAAGGCAATAATTGGTAAAATATAAATGTAAGGCCATCAAGAAAAACAAAGTGAAATATATGGTTGTAATAAAAATAATGAAGAGAAAAGAGTTATAAATGCATTACCAGTTTAAGGCCTTGGCATGCCAGGTTGTTGCTGGCTTTAGGCCATGGTGGACCATGATATTGCTAGTTTTAGGCCTTAGTGGGCCATGATCCATACCTTTCTAGAAAGTATGAAATAACATCAAAAGGGCATATAGGAATTAACCAAACTATGAAACATGTTATAGGATGCAAAGTTAAACAATCTTCCATTAGCAAAAGAAGGGATAATATATCTACAATGCATTTTTTACTTGACCTTTGATGAATCAAATGGCTTCCTTTGTATGATTGCACTCTCATCATGTTGCTTGTTTGACATGACAATTGATAGGTATTTTCATTGATCACTTAATGCCACAGGTTTGGTGACTTTAGCATCATTATTGTTATTGTTGTTGGTTTTGTTGGTATTGTCCCCAACTTAAGTTTTGGAAGTCTCCTCTTGAAACTCCACCTCTAAGCCTCAATCAATATTGACATAGTTAACTGAAGGTAGTGATACATTATCCCTAAGAATGATAATTTCACCACCTTCATTGGGTAATTAAATCTCCTAATGTATAGGTGATGAGACTGCATGAAGTTTAGCAATCCATGATCTTCCTAGGATTAAGATGAAATTGGGTGTCTCTTCAACTACTAGGAAGTTAGTGAATGTAGGGAATTGCTCACTGACTATGAAATCCAAGGAGATGAAACCTCACACTACTACTTGTAACCCATTAAATGACTTCAGTGCTAAGGTAGTGGTTTCTTGGATGTTCTCAATTAAGCCTTTATCAACAATGGAAAATGATACCACATTAGTTGCTGCACCATCATGTACATGAACATAATGAATCTTGTACCTACTAATATGTATGGTAACAAGGAGGGGAGTAGATAGTACTTTCCCATTTCAATAGTCAATCTTCACCTCACTGTCATGAAAGTTGAGCACAAGTTGATGTCCATTTTCTCTAAGTGAAGCTTGTTCAATAGCAGAGTAGATTGATTTTTTGTTGGCAAGCATGTCTCTACTCATAGGGGTAGAGGTTAACACCTAAGCTAGTGCATCTTTGTGAGTAGGAGAGGTCATGACAAAGTCATACAAGTTCTGTGATGTGTTCTTTTATTTCAATGACCATTTTGCTTGTTCCATTGTTGTAAGGAAATTTTTTCCATTTACATATGACCTTTCAGCCTTAGTCGTCTTAAATTCTTCCATCCTTCCTAGAGTTTGTGGCTTAGGTTGTGAGGTGGATGCCTTGGGCCCCTTGTCCATGGAAGTAATCAGCCTTAGTGTATGTCTCAGTGGGTTAATTAATTTTGAAGACTTTTGTTATTGGCCACCTTCAGTGGACTTAGTTTTTGTTTTGATGACAAGTTGATTTCGTCACTATTGTGTTGATGATTTCTTGCTAAGATCTGAATTATGGGTAGCTATAGGTGGGCCTTGATCATGGGTTGTTATGATTTTACTTTTTGAAGGTGGAGGGATGTTGATAATAAATGGTTCCTTAAAATTTGAAGGATTGAAAACTCATGGTTTAGGTTGTGAAGTTAATGCCACTAAAGACGGACATGTATGACAAAAGGCTTCTTAAGGGCTAGAGGAGGTGGTACCTATATGAAAAAGGGCTCTCTAGGCTTTGTCTTTTGGTGCTGTGGTGGTACTTTGATGACATATGGTTTCCTAGGAGGATTTGACTATTTGGCTTCCATGAATGAGGCTATAGTGTAGGAGTTATTGTTATTTGCACTTGGAGATTTGGGCTCATTCAACACAAAATCTGCATAGTCAAGCATCTACTGGAGCTCATCCTTTAATGTTATGTAAAAATTAGTGTCATTACTGGCCATTTGATGATAATGGAAATACCTATCTAGTATGAAGTACTTTGGTAGCTTTAGATCATCTTTGGGTGCTATTTTTGGATCTCTAGCTATGTTACAAAGATGATCGTGCCTCTTACAAGCTTCCTCAAATAGTTTCTTATTTTGTATATGATTGTCTTTAAGCAAATGATCCAAAAGCTTAGAGGGCTTTATTGGCAACCTTATGTAATTCGACCTATTCTTTTGCCCAAAGTTTGATCTTGATTGATTTGGGGCATAGGAAGTGGATGGTTATGATGAGTTAGAAGATGTGTTGTGAGGTGGTGATCCCTACCTCTCTACTTGTTTTTGACTCTTTGGTTACTACAACAACATTTGTGTGTTATTACCTAGTTTTATTGCTATTCCTCCTTATGTGTTCATTTCAATAGGCCACATAGGCTAGATCATTTCTAGCCTCAGCTACCTCCTCGATGTTCTTAGTTTGTGAGAATGCTTGGATTAGTGATCCAAACTCTAAGTAGTAGAGCTTTAACTAAATGAAGTCATTTACTACTTTCTTGTAGATGGCTAAGAGGTAAGTTTTAGAGATAGGCTCTAGAATCTTGTTAAGTATTAAGTTCCATCTTTGAATGAACCTTTTGACTAGTTCAAGTGGCCCCTGCTTCACCTTCATCAATTGATCTAATGTGGCATCTAGCTTCAAGTTGTATCTAAAGTAGTTGACAAATTGGTCTATTAAGTTTTCAAGGGAAGAGATGGAACCCATAGGCAAGGCTTGACACTAATCTAGAGCCTTACCCTTGAGGGAAATAGGGAAAATCCTTAGTATCATATGTGGTCAAGCTTGCAAAAAGAGATACTCAAACTAGAAGGTGACTAGATATGCATTGGGATCCCCTTCACCATTGTGTTTGATGAAGTTTGGTATGAAAATACCTATACGTAAGACTATTTGAGGCATAGTAGGCTTATAGCATTATCTTGGTAAAAGTCTAGAACCTTGACTCTCTGAGTTGTATTGGCCTTGAGTTTTTATAGCTCTTTGGTAAGGTCTTAGATCATTTGGAAGGCTTGATCCAAGCCTTGGGGCATCCTTGTGAGTTGTGGTGTTTGTGTTTATGGTTAAGGAGAAAGTTGAGTAGCTTGAGGTAGTACAATTGACATTGGCATAGAGGGGAGAAGTTGTGTAACCATTATCACAGGTGGGTTAAACAAGGAGAAGGATTTTTGAGTTGGGACATGTGGTATGAAGGGAGAAAAGGGAGTATGAGAGGCTAGTGTTGCTTGGGGTCTTGATGAGGGTCTTGCTAGCATCAAAAAGGCAGATGGTGTGGTAGACATCACTAGGGATAGCTGAACATAGTAAGGTTATGTGACAAAGAGCATTGATGAGAATAGTGAGGTAGATTGGGCAACAGGCTAGGCTTGGTGCATAGCCATGATAGGTGTTGGCCTAAACATGGTGGGATAGGTAGGAGGGGACTAAGGTACCTACCCTGTAAGGGACAATAGGGGTAACAAGCTAGAGGTGGTTACTTAGGGAGACAACAGTTGAGATAGATTTCCAATAAATATGTTTGGCTCTTGCTCTACCTCGAACTCATCTTGTTCCTGTTGGTGATCCTTCAAACTAATTTCCTCACTAAACTCATTGATGAGACGCGATTTACACTAGGCCGCGATATCGCGTACGCGATATCGCGGCCGACGCGATATCGCGTCTTCTCCTGCGATATCGCATACGCGATATCGCGTCCTGTCACCATTTCTATAAATAAGAGGCGGCACTCCCTTCATTTCCCAATCCTGGCTAGTGTAGCGAAGCTCTAGCAGATTGATCACTCCAGAGTTAGAATTTTTCCCCATGTGCCCGCAGTAGGAGTCCTAGAGTGAACGGCTCTTTATTCGAGCAGCTTGTAACCTGAACCCAAGTTGTGTACGGCAATAAAGACGAACTTGTTTGGATAAACCTTGCAG
>MNCI01038015.1:308156-357026 GCA_015680685.1 Gnetum montanum
CTTCCTCAAGTAGTTCCCACAACACCTCCTGCTCCAACAATGCAAGGGGAATTACCTACCCAACCGTAGCAATGTCACGCCGCGAGATCTGTAAATATTCAGAGTGTAAATAACCAACCGGACACTAGTCCTGGCAATAACTGTATAAACAAGAGACCCTTTTTCAGAACTAGGAGCCCGGATAGGCTCTCGCAACAACAAGCGGACGGGTGTATGTATAGACCTCTACCTACTAACGCTTCGGAGCACCCTTCAGTCCAAGGGAATGTAACGCATACGGTTATGCTAACACATACCGTAACTGACTGGATCAAGGTAGGCGCCCTTCCCAGGAAACTAACCGATCCTGGGAGTCCCTTTATTCATTTGCAGATCGCTGGCAATGCGCCACATCGAGCTCTTCTTGACTCAGGTCCCGGAGTCAACTTAATTTCGCGAAAGATGTATCACACCTGGAACCTGCCCCAACTTAAGAAGAGCAACATCCAACTAGAGCTGGCAGACCAGTCCATCACTATTCCCTTGGGTTTGGTGGAGGACGTTATCACCACCATGTGTGGTTGGTCCTACCCAGCAGATTTCCTAGTGATCGATGTTAACAACAATGAAGGGGACTTCCCAATTATAATGGGAAGGGCATGGCTAAGCACAGTAGATGCATGCCTTAGGATCCGTGGTCTTTCGTTGGAAATCTCCAAGATAAACATATGTGGAAAGATCGAGAAGAGGATAGTTCCATGCATCACATACAGTGATTCATCGGGTGATGACATGGAGGAAATGTCTCCATGTCACAGGTGTGCCCAGGAAACTTTGCCATAAAGATGCTTGTATGTAGCAACCACACAAGACGTAGTAGACACCCCGTGGTTGACAGCTCCACATAAGAGCAAACAAATATGCATGGAACGAACTGAGGCAACTCATGCCAACAACCGTGGCATAGACACATTGGAATGTAAGCATCGCCAACTTCCAACCCTGAATTTAAGATCATCAATTGGGAGAAGTTGGGCACTGCTTAGAAATTCAAATAGGCGCTCACTACTTCGGATCTCTCCCTCACAACTCAGTCATGGGGGAGATGGCCACCTATGCTAATCATATGGGGCCCTCAGTTCTTTTTCAGTTTTTGTTTTACACGTTTTTGTTTTACAACGTTTTTGTTTTTCACATTTTTGTTTTACAATTTCTTTAACTTTTCTAATTTTTGTTTTACAACTTTCTTTAACTTTTCTTGTTTTTGTTTTACAACATCGTTATATTTTTCTATCTTTTTGTGTGTGTGTGTGTGTGTGTCATCCATCATGTAAATTCGTCACCCAATAAGTGTTCGGGCCGATGGGATGAACTGTTTTTCATTAATTGCTAATGTTTGGTTTTTACCTTTAAGTTACATTGTTGATACTAAGGTATGTTCTTTTGATATGGCAGGCAATGAGATCACTTCATCCATCCATCCATCAAGTCTATGGTTTCCCTTGGCTTGGAAATGTACAGTTCCCTTCCAATAAGAACTTTAACGAACCGGTGACTGGGCATTTCTCAAACTAAGGACGGACTCAAGGATTTGCAACGGGTGTGACTTCAAGGGAACTTGGTGCTCTTGTGTTGGTCTTTCACTTGGGTGCTTGGATGTTTTCTTCTTGGGTTTTCTTACCGTTCTGATGTAACCCAATAATCGGAAGCTGAGACAATAAAAATAAAGAAGTCTTTGCATGGTGTGGTCCCCACGCATACAAACACAAAACAAGAAAAAGAAAAAAAAAGAAAATAAAAGAGAGTGAAAAAGCTCAAAAAGCTAAAAGTGAGGATTCAAAGCACACCCCTTAGACAGAATAAATGTGGGCTGCAAGCACTTGTTATGGAACCAAAGTGTTCCCTCTAAATAAGGCCCTTCTCGCTTCCCATTCTCTTTGTTGTTTCATCGGAATGGTGGCGGCTTCTCGAAGTTGCATCCTTGTTGCCCAAGTGGATGATTTAACCAACTGCATTGATGCGAAGTCACTGGAAGTGGTTGGTTTGAGCCCAGAGTTGGAATGAGATTCGCCAAGTCACATTAATCATGTAACACACAAGGGGCTGTACACCACCTTGTTCTTGGGATTCCATTCCACTTCTCTTCTTCCCATCTTTCTCTCCATTGTTCACCTCATTGCCGGTTATATCATTGTATATATTTTGGTTGATGCTTTGTTTTCTTTTTGGTAGATTCTTACGGTTAAGACTTTAACTATTGTTTCCAAAGGACATTCCCCCGAGCCTACGGACTCATTGAATGTGGGATTGTCAAGGCATTAAGGGCATGAGCCTGCTTTGGGGAGGACCCACTGACATTCCTATTTGGAACACTAGTTCACTTCTTTTCCTTAAAATTTTGCAATTAATTAACATTTTTGTTCATCCACATCATGACATCCTTTCGATCGATGCCATAGTTGTTCCCTTTTTACCTATTATTCCTATTCCTTTTTTCTCTCCATTCTACCTCTACCGTAGGTTCGCGATTAGTCATGGGGGTACGGGGCCTGACTTTTCGATTTTTATCCTAAGCCCCAGATTTTTTCGTTTTTTCTTCCTTACCCCTATACCTTCGGTAGTCATCATCTATATTTTCCCAGATCCATATCAGCCATACCACACCTTAGCCAGTGATCCTAAACCGAAGCAAGGTATGCTTTACTTAATGATTCAATTACCCTTGCTAATATATGATGGTGTTGTGCGTGCAGATGGCAATCATACAAAAACAGAATGGATCTGGGGCAGACACTTGGAATGGAGCAGCGCTGAAGCAGCATGCAAGGAATGGAGTTGATAATGCGCTTACAGATGAACAACGAAAGGCGCAATCTAGGTGTTGGCAGCAACAAGACTCTTCTCTCTTCTTCTCTTCTATTATCTCTTCACCTTTCTCTCAGCTGCCAAATGTGGCCTGATGTCGTTGTAATAAGGTGTTCACTCATGTTGTCATGAACACCAGTTTTGTCTAGTCTTGTAATAAAGACCGTTCACATGTCATCCCATTAGTTCCATTTTCCCTAATAATCCCATACCTACCTAATATCATTGTAAGGAACTCGAGGACGAGTTTTCATTCAGTCATGGGGGTATGATGAGACGCAATTTACACTATATCGCGTACGCGATATCGCGTCCCGCCGCCATTTCTATAAATAAGAGGTGGCACTCCCTTCATTTCCCAATCCTGGCTAGTGTAGCGAAGCTCTGGCAGATTGATCACTCCAGAGTTAGAATTTTTCCCCATGTGCCCGCAGTAGGAGTCCTAGAGTGAACGGCTCTTTATTCGAGCAGCTTGTAACCTGAACCCAAGTTGTGTACGGCAATAAAGACGAACTTGTTTGGATAAACCTTGCAGCACGTGGTTTCATTTATTGCTTTATTTCCTGCTTTCCTAGTGCGTTCAAGTACGACTTGATTACGAGCGTCTACGGACGTGTACGGCTAGTCAAGGAATCGGCTGCTTGACGCAATGCATGAGTACGACTCAATTACGAGCATTGGATGCTTGGTAACCCAGTAGCGTATTCCAGGATTCTGCGCTTGGTAACTCCCGGGTCTAATGTGTACGGCTAGTTGAGGAATCGGCTGCTCATTGCTAGGCTAGATCGTGTGATAAGTACGACTTAGTTACGAGCACCCACGGGTGTGTACGGCTGGCTAAGGAATCGGCTGCTTATCACACGTAGGCTAAATAGGTGCCTCAGTACGACCACTTCGAGCACTTGCGTTACGTGTGGCGATCCCAGTAACGATTAGCGTTTGGTAAGCTGCAGTTGCATAGTTCAGGGTGTGTCCGGCAAGTGGGAACGGATGCTGACGCTAGTTAATTTAGACTTAGATCTTAGTTAGAGTTAGTTTAGTTTTCTCAACCCCTTCTCCTGGTAGCATAGAAGATAAGCCGAAAATACCAAAAAAATCACATACCTCAGACTTGCTTAACCATACACCATGACACATACAAGCAAGCCTGGGAAGACAACGAACGATTAACCCCAAGTGTTTCTTGTGGCGTTAAGGCATTTAGTCTGCGGAGTTCGACCGGATCGCGCGTGCACGCTCATATTCGTATGGTAGAGTGTAGGGGTACCTCGCCACTCATCACTCATCAACATATATTAGTTGTGTAAGCATGTGTGCGTAGAAATCAATGAAGGGAATTTTTTCATATGACGAAGGTATGTACTCTTTCTCATCCTTGTATACTATTTTGAATTGATGCTTAGTGTCAAATTTGGATGATGACATGAGCAAATAGACCTACATCTTGGTGTAGAGGAAGTTGTAGAACTCCTCATTGATGACTGCGAAGTTTGGGTTCTTACCCCTTTATCATAGTAACTATCTTTGTCCTATGACTACTAGCTCTTTCAGGTCATAGATGTGAACTACATCTTGGCTAGATACCATGTATGCAAGGTCCAGTGGTAGCACACTTGATTTGCAAAAATGCATGAAATGGTACCAACAAAACCAAGTTATGCTAGAAAAAGGTAAGCTTGGCTTTGAAAAGTTCAGTAGTTGGAAAAAAAAAACCCACTTACTATAGGTTTTTATGTTGGGCTTTAAAAAGTCTAGCACTTGTGAAAATTTAAATATGGAAAAAGTGGTTGTGGGTAATATGTTGGATTTTGGAAAGATACCCTAGTATTATTTTCAAAAAATAGGTTGGTGATAAAAAGAGTAAGTTTTTTTTTTCCTTTTTCAAGGGGTATTGGTGTACTTTCCCTTTATAAAAGCTATGTTGTCTTTTATTATAAAACCAAGAAAAAATGTTATTTTTCAAAAGATACACTCGGTATCTTAAAAAGAAATGTTGGGTTTTGTGAGGATGTTTGACTTAATTTAATTTTAATTAAACCAAAATTTCAACAAGTAAAATTTCCTAAGGTGCAAAAGGAGTTTTGGCTGGAATTTGGTTACAACTGCAATCATAGGTGTAGTGTAGGTTGCAAGGATAATGTTGGAAAAACCCAACTACACTAGCTTTGCTAGCAAGGCTTGCACTAGGTTTTGACAAGATGAATATAAAAATATTAATTTTCCCAATACTATGCTAGATCTTGGAGAGAACAATGCTAGCCTTGATCACAAAATTTAACAATAGGGGATTTGGATTTTTGGATCAAAACCACACTATCTTTGGAAAATCCAACAATTGTTGTGAAAATTTTATGAACATCCAAATCACCTACAACTACTACACTAGGTTTTAGTTGCAAGAAAATGGGTAGTAGCATTGGTTTTTTTTCTAGGAGAAAATTCTTGCACAATTTTAAAGGTTTTTATGTTGTAGAGAAATTAGTTTTGAAAGGAAAATTAGATTTTGGTGAAGAGCTTGGGAGGAGGCCCTTCTTCTAGCACTAGAAATTATAATGCTTGAAAATTTGGTTGTTGGAAAACTAAAAATTTCAAGTGAAATAGCCTAACCTAGGATCCCAAGGGCCTTCGAGAAATAGGATCCAAGGAATCTTGGATAGCCTTGTTGATCATCTGAAGGACTTAGAAATTGTAAATAGTGCAATATAAATTAACAAAGAATGCAAATCTAATCGAAGAAAAAGCAAAAAATTTAAACTTAGAATAAACTTGCATAAAAAAATGACCTATTGATTTTTATTTAAAATAATAAAAATGTTGCAAGAGTAGAGTTTTAAGATGTACAAGTATGTGCCTAGATGCACAGGGAGTTGCCCAAATGGTGCTTGAAGTTTGGTGAAACTAGTAGGTTGTGTTCTACAGTTGATTACATGAGCTAGGTGCTTACAAGCTCCAACTTCCAGAAAGCTCCTTGATAGTTCATAGATGTGGATTTTCTATGTTGGTGTGCAAGAATGATGGATAAAATACTTGACTTTTTGGTATTGGACAATGCACTGAGAGTCTCAAATGCTTAACCAATTTCCAATTTGCTAAAAAGTTCTTTCAAAGTATTAGAATTTTTTTTAAATAGGCTATTGGTGTTTAATTTGTTGTTGTAATTTTTTTGCCATGATTGGTGACATATTGCAAGCATGTGTAGGTGTGGTAGGCCTTTTACTTATAGCGTAAGTTTCATTTATGATAAGTTTTGATACCCCCAAGGCCACCAAAACCATATTGGATACCATAAATAGTAGAACTTTTCCAACTTTGTTGGCTTCACCCATCCATGATAGAATTGTTTAATTAATACTCAAATTGTTGAAAAAAAATAAACCTCCAACCACTCCAATGCTAGCTTTTTGGAATAATTTTTAAGATTGTGGAAGCTATGTTGGAAACTACTATGAAAATGAAAACCCAAACCACTCAACATTAGCCTTTGTGAAAATGTAGAAACCCACAACTTCAATGCAAGCTTTGTGGCATCCATGTTGAAGATCACAAAAACTATGCTACCACTACTAGGAAAGTGAAAACCCAAACCTCCCAATGCTAGGTTTGTGGCATCCACACTGGAACAATTGGCAACTATGTTGGCATTGCAAAATCATGCTAGCATTGTGGAATCCATGCTGGGACTAAGCTAGAACTATGCTAGCCAGATAGGAAGCTCCATCCACATTGGGACTATGTTGGAGCTACACTGGGTAGCTAGGAAGCCCCATCCAAGTTGGGTGTAGGTGGTTCTAGAGTATTGAGGTTATGGCCCAAGTAAAATCCATGAAAATGCAAATATATATATGACATGACATTTTAACCTTCCCAAAACCTTCCCAAGCCCAAATATAGACATGACATGACTTTTTCCACTTGGGAAGTGAAGCTACACCAACTTCTGAGGTGTTTTTCAGTCCCAAAAGTTCAATTATGTGAGATTGCACCTCATGTATTACAAACACTACATTTTTACAATAAAATTTCACCCTTGGGTTTAATGGTGAGGGTTACAAGTTGCAACATGAAATCTCTTGGTGGTGTTTCAGGGTGTACATGACTATGTATCTCTTATGGTATGTTTAAAATTTTTTATATTATAAAAATTATTTATTTATGTTTTTTATTTTTTATTTTTATTAATAAATTAATGTATGCTTAAATTTTTGTTGGCCAAGGAGGAGAGATGTTAGGCTCAATGCATGATGCTAACATTGACATTAGTGTCACCCACATGCATTGGAGGAAGAGAAAATAAAGTGGCTTAGTGTAAGGAAGATAACGTGAGCAATGACTAAGTTCTCAATGGGTAACTTTGACATTGATTTTTGCATTTCCATGTGTGATATTACATTGCAATGCCTACCATGCATTAACCATTCCCTAACTAAAAGCTTAAACTGAGGCTTGAAAAAAGATATTTTATATTTTTCAATATAGAGGCTCATGTTTAGGCTTATTATGATGATGATATTATTGTAAATATTAGATTTGTATGTCTTAAGCTTGATTTGACATATTGCTTCATGATTAGCTTAGTCTTGCTAAGTCTTGTGTAACTCACATTCTAAGGTTGAAATATCAAATACTTAATTTACAATGCTACTGGATGTTAAGTCTTTTAAAATTTACCCTTTATATTTTACACATTAGCATGTTGATACTAAACTTCAATTTGATCTTTTGATGTTAGGGATGCTATTTGATTAAGGTTACTAGTTATTGAGCCAATGTACCTTCTAGTTTATGATGTGGATTTCACCATTACAAACAAGCTTAGAAGGATTAGAGTAGTCCCTATTGTTGATGATCACTCACTCTATTCCACATAGATATGGACAAGATCGAGGGTAATATAGTTTTTCAAGTTCTTCCTAGAGCATTTTCACATACTAGTATGGACATTACTCTTTTTAGGCATAGTCACTTACATAGTGAAGGAGATTAACTTGGGTATTAGCTCTCAATTGTTAAGGTGTATGCCCAAAAAAAATCATAGACATCAACACAATTATTGATTATGGCTATAGGACTTAAGAGATTTAGTGAAAAGACCTAGATTAATTATGGAGGGATCATCTCTAGAAGAGGTTTGTTATAATATTTGAACCACTAATGGAGTAGGGTTTAAATATTAAATATCTACTTATTAAAGAATGAATAACTTTATGCAATATCTCATGACTTCAAAGATCCATATATTCACACGATTTGATTAAGTTGAGATTCATCACACTGTATTTGTGTGAAGAAAGAGTCCTAAGTAGAGGTAATTCTAGGGGAAGTTTCAACAAAGATACCATGAAGATTAAAGTCTTCGTGATCAAATTTTTTTTTGGGATAAAAATTTTTAAAGCTAAGTAAACAATTTTAAAATATACTACTTTATTGATCACATAAGCTCATGAAATTTTAGTTAGTTCAAAGGGCTAGGGTTTTGAAATTAATCTAACATCATGTGGAATGATTGAATTAGCTATCAAAGATAGAATCCACATGAGTTTGACCTAGCTAAAGCATACACTCTTTCTATTTACTAAAGACTAAGAAGAATGGATTCATAGAGCCTAAGAAACAGTTTCATCTTATTATAAGATTGGCATTAAAAAAAATAGTTGAGTGCAGAAAGAAACCTTCACTTAAGCAAAAAGGGCTTGATCTGAATATGAGAATGAAGGTTTGTTAAATATGCTTGCCACATCAGCTCATAGAGAAGGCTCATAGAACCAAAAATAGGCTCTACAAGATTATTCTACTTAACTTAGCTTTGCAGGATTAAAGCATAAGAAAAGACTAAAATTAACTTTGTATATGTAAGTCCCATATGATGCATAATATATTGTATGAAGTGAGTTAGTAGATTTAAGAACTAGTTTTATGAAAAACATAGAAGATGATTATGCCAAGTTAGATTTATTCAAATTGAAGATTCATAGAGTTGAAAAATGATTCTACTAGGAAATACACTTTCTAGCTCTACCACATCAACTCTGGGAAGAGAGTGTTACTCAAAGAGTAAAAACTCAACCTTATAAATAATATCATCTTTGGTTTTGTGAAATTAGCTCTATTTAGATCGAAAGATTTGTGAAATTGAAAAATGATTCTACGAAAGGACTCTATAAACAAGATTTTAAATTATTTTCACCCCGATAGTTCAACAATGATACATAAGAGTTTGATTATATGGTTCGTAGAACCAAAATTCGGTTCTATAGGAAAGGATGGAATTGATTCTACCATGTTAACACCTACATAATAATTCAAAGAAAAAGCTTGAAATGAGGTATTGTTTGTAGAACTAGAAAATGACTCTATAAGAAATACCCTTGTCGGTTCTACCATGTTAGCTTCATTGCATGGAAAAGCATTCATAGAGCTAAAAAGTATTTCATGAAAAGGTTCTACAAACAAAAAGTACATAAAATCTCTTAATAAACATTATGAAATTACAAATAAATGATTAATATGACATTATACATTGTGTTATGGAAGCTTTATTATGTGGCTCATAGAACCAAAATTTGGTTCTACAAGCAAGTGTGACTTGACCATATTAGGTTTGAAGAATGCATCACTCATGGAGCTAAAATTTGGTTCTACATATGAGCACAAAAATAGTTCTACTACACTAGGTCATTACACTAGTCTATAAAGTTGAGACTTAGCCCTATGAAGAAGCTTAAATTTACCTCCACCATGTTAGTTCCTAAAAAGTTAATAAATTCACAGGGATAAAATTAATTTGGAAAAAAAGCTCTAGAGGAGCTATGCTATGTTAGCATTTCTAAAGAGAAAGTTTGAAGAACTTAAAAGAACTCTACAAAATGGTTTTATGAATAGCTAAATTATTTTCAAAGGGTGCATTGGAGACATTCAGATCTTACTTCCAAGTTAGCTTATAGAACTAGCCTATGACGTTAAAATTGTAACACCATACCCTAGCTAGGATAGGGTGATGCCTAGGATCAAGTAATCTTAGCACAGAAGCATAATAACTAAAACATGAAAGTATGATAACTAGAACCAATAATTTGCAGAATACATGATAATAAGAAAGGTCAAACGATATAGAACTTTCCTACCATACCAAAAACTAAACATACATATCACGTTATAGAAATGCATGTTTCTACGTAAAGAAAACTATACACTACTCTGCAAAAATACAAAAAAACACATAAACCTCATCATCATATATGGAAGAGTACCAAGAGTTTCATACAAGGATATCTAGTCCACACTACTATACATGAAAATATACATTAACCAAGCACTAAAGATTTTCTCCTCCTCTACCCTTCCTCTTCATGCTCATCTAGGCTCTTGTGCCTTTTTCTTGTAAATAAATAAAGTCCATACATAACTAAGTGGGAAGCCTTTACACTTCCCTTGCTAGATGGTTGACAAGTGCTACACTAGAGGAGAGGAGTGGGGTATAAGGCAACCTGCAACATGGTTAGTCTTATGCATGCTCAAAACAACACACACCATATCACCCATAAAGCTAACATACTATAATACAAGCATAGACAAAGTCATGATCTAACATCATCTATCATGCCCATGTCATCATCCCCATGATATACCATGAATAGTCCATGATCCACACAATCATAATACAAATAGAACACCTATTCCCAACGATATGACTCACGAACCAATACTATCACGTACATAGCCCACATGGTTGTAACATATCTGCGCTCAGTGTAGCATGTGAAACATTGCCATGAGTACTCATAACAACCATTACCTATAGGTCTTTTATTAGTCTTTAATTTATCCAACTAGTGCTAGGGTCCATCAACCTGTGACTTGCAACCACTAGCTTTCTAGAGGACTCACAATAGGGAAGAACACATCTATGTCACGAACCAACCATAGGGATGAACACACTTATGCTCTCCCACTCTTAGGATGAGGCCTTAGATAGGAGCCTCACTGATGCATCATAGTGGGGGTCAATGCATACTACCTCCAAGGTGCCTCATCACCAACTGGTCCACACTCTCATGCTAGCACCACCCACTAACGATCGTCACAAGCATTGTTGTGAAAACATATACATAGTTTGGCTAACTTAAGTGAACATAGGTCATAAGCACAACATACCAAAACAACATAACCATACATATCCATCCCTAATGGATATAGTCATTCCATGAAAATAATACCATTATGCAATAGAACAACATGAAGACTTTGATGTAACAAAACAATACCATATTCCTTAAAAGACACGTAGTTCCATACAAATGATCACTAGAATAACTTTGAAAATAAGATATACCCAATGAAAAAACTAATTACACAATTATAAGGTACTTCCCAAAATTATCCCAATGATGCTAATTTTACCTAAATCGGACTCCTAGAAACAAAGTTATGCATGTTCAAAGTTGGGTTAATAAAATAATATTTTTATAGTATTTGGAATGCCCAAAAAAATGCTTGTGCCCCAATAGGCCCCACAAATAGCATATCATACAAGGCTTATCAACACTACATATCATAGTCCACAAGTCCACATCATCCCATACATTGCATATATATTCATCCATAATCCATAACCAAAATTGGACAATTTTGGGAAAATAGACAAAATAACATGTCCAAGCTCAATCGTTGAGCTATCCATCCCACAAGTCCACAACACATAATCATATACACTAATCTAGTACAAAAATATAGGGAAAAGATAAAGACAACCCACCAAATAACTTGTTGGGGTAGAAAGGCCGAAATAAGGAGAAAATCCTCAAAAATCTAGTAGGACTCTATTTTGCTCCAACAAGTTCTGCACCCACGTAGATATGACCATAGCAATCCCAAATCCAAGTTTAGAACAAGCAAAAAGCATCCAAAAGGCTTATAATCTAGGAAAAGGAGCAGAAAGAAAAATGGTAGAAAATAGACTTCAATCCATTTTTGTTTCTAAAATAGAGAAAACCAAAATAAAAACCTCAGCATGGTGGTGCAAAAGGGTAGTGGTCTCTTATATTAAAGTAAGAGAAAAAGAACAAGGTTTAGGCCACATTACTTTATGCTTCTAGGTGGTAGAAGTAGAAAAAAAATAGTGGCTAAAATTGGTGATGGGAATGATTTAAAAAAACAAACATAATACAAACCAATGCATTTTAGCATATGAAAAAAAAAATATACATTCAACCTTTATTTTGGTTTACTTAGCGCACGCCATGTGCCAACAAAACATTACTTTTGATTTTGTTTTTGTTTTCCTTTATTTTATTTTTCATAATGTATTTTCATAAGTTATTTTTTTCCTTCCTTTGCAATTAATATCATGAACTTCAATCATGCATCACAAACACACTGGGACTCCAAATCAAAATCCATTTGAACCTACAAGATCCTTATCATACACTCTACACATTTACATCCCAAAACCACACTCGAACATCATGCAACATAGTGCTCTAGTACAAATACATACATACCAAAATCACACATAAATCATAAAAACATACTGGATAAGTGCTCTTGTACCCTAATCCAACACCCCTGCCAACAACATCACCTATCTAAAATATCACATAGGGCTAGTGTACATAATCACATTAGTTGAGCATGTAAAGAAATCATAATTGTAACATAAAAATGAAGCCTCATAACATATAAAATACATTAACTCATCCCCAAAAACCCATCGGAACTCCACATGTAATGTCTAAATCATAAGTGAATGACCATACCTACTAGCTCTGGGTGGGGTGTAACACTCTCCCCTCCTTGAGAATCTTCCACCTGGAAGATCTGAGGATGAGCTGTGTGCATCTTAGTCTTTACCTTCCAAGTAGCCTCCAAAGCTCCATGTCTACTCCATAAAATTTTGACCATAGGGACAACTTTACCATGTAGCTGTTGCACCATATGATCAATAATCTTGACTGGTTTCTTGACATAACTAACATCATACTATAGTTGTATTCTTGAATGGCTAATCACATGCTATTCATCAGGCACATAACATCATAGCATAGATACATGAAAGACATCATGGACATGTGCCAAATGAGAAGGTAATGCTATTCGATATGCCACTTTCCCAATCTGTTGTAACACCTGAAATGGACCAATAAATCTAGAAGCCAATTTCCCTTTTCGGCCAAATCGAGTAATTCCTTTCAAAGGAGAAACATGAAGAAATACATGATCTCTAACTACAACCTCTAGTGGACTTCGACACTGATTGGCATATGTTGCCTGCCTATCCTATGTAGCTCTTAATCTTTCTTAGATATCTCGAATTTGCTCTATAGTTTACCTCACCAAATTGGTGCTCTCCTGCTGATGATCTTCTACAGTATCCCAACATAAAGGTCTTCTACATGGCCCACCATATAAAATATCATATGGTGTTGCTTGCAAACTCTCTTGATAACTATTGTTATATGCAAATTTAGCTAATGGTAGCATTTGATTCCAACCTTCTCTATACTATAAAGCACATGCTCTCAACATGTCTTTGAGAATTTGATTCACTCAATCAGTTTAACCATTAGTTTGTGGATGATATGTCAAACTTATATTCAACTTTGTACCCATATCCTTCTAAAATGCCTACAAAAAATGTGACATGAATTGAGCATCTCTATCACTAATAATCCATCATGGAACCTCATGCAACCATACTATCTCTACAAGAAAGAGATGTGCAGTTTCTACTACACTTACTAATGATCATGTGGTAAGGAAATGAGTAGACTTTGTTAAAAAATCAACAACTACTAAGATAGCATCATGGCCACTATGAGCTCGTAGAAGACCAACAATGAAATCCCATTTCCATTAAGGAATGTTAAGGAAATGCAAATATTCCCCAAGTCTTTGATGCTCTATCTTCACTTGTTGGAAAATTAAATAGTGAGATACATACTCTCTTGCATTCCTCTTCATACCAAGCCACCAATATATCCATCATAAATTTTGGTACATTTTCTAACTACTTGGATGCATTTGGTATTTTCTTAGGTGGGCCCCATTCATCAACTAAAGTCATAAAGATTTTGAAACACATACTTGACCGTCCCTCCATACAACTCCATGACTATCCACAGAGAGTGGCCCATCAAAGGTAATCTATTGCCTAGATGCTTGACACCAAGGATCATGGCATTGTTGCTCTTATATTTACTCTTGCAAATATGATTGAATTGTCAAGTTATTACGGTTACTTGCCATCCTACTTAATGCATCCACTACTTTGTTAGTCTTGCTAGGCCTATATTTAATAGTGAAATCAAAAGTAGCAAGCAGATCCACCCATCTACGTTGTTGCAAGTTTAATTATGGTTGACTCATAAGATATTGGAGGCTCTTATGGTTAGTCCAAATAGTAACTTGCTTTCCATATAGATAATGCCACCAAATCTTCAATGCAAAGATCACAACATTCAATTCTAGATCATGCACAGGATATATAGTTTCATGTGGCCTCAATTGATGGGATGCATAAGCCATAACATGTCCATCCTACATTAACACACAACCAAATCCATCCCCTGAAGAATCAATACTAACATCATATGGATGTCTTGGTGTAGGAGATATTAGCACAGGAGTAGTTACCAATCTATGCTTCAACTCCTCAACTATAGCTTGACAAGCTGGGTCCCAAGTAAAGTTAGCCTTCTTTCTCAACAATCAGGTCAAAGGAGTTGCTATGTGAGAGAAATGTTCCATAAACCTTTGGTAATATCCTACATCTAGGGTACATAACTCCTTAGCTTAGAGAAAAAAGCATCATACTTCACCATAGACCAACTACCCTGATACAAATGGTAGAATTCATCCTCCTTGGCCTGTGCATATTCGGTAAACACATAATGACCTCTGAAAGATGCTAGAAATCATCCCATGCCACCTCTTGACCAATCCATCCCTTGGCCTTCTCTTTAGTTATCCACCAATGTTGGGTAGTACCAACCAATTGATAAACTACCAAGTGAGTTTGCTAAACTAATGAACAACGTATCAAATCAAAAGCTTTTTGTAATTCCTCCAACCATTTTGTAGCCATAGTGGGATCCTTAGTGCCATCAAATTTCAAAGGTCCCAATTTCAGAAATTGCTCCACTAGATCCCTATTAATAGGTTGCCTATTTGATTCTCTTGAGCCTTCACTACCACTACCACTTCCCACTTCCCTGATTGTGGGAACAGGAGCAACAACATCACTAGCTGCAACATGCTACTACAAGATCTATAACAATTGTTGTATAAGCTTTGGTTGCCTATTTGCAAGACCATTGCTAGATGTTTGAGGAGGTTGCTTCTATCCCTCATTAGGTCCTTCTAGTCCACAGGCCCCACCAGCATCATGACCACATTTACTATACATCTCTATAACCTAGAATTACACAAATGGGTGAGTACCCCCATCATGATACAACATCAAAGTAAACTAGCTCTGATACCACAATGTAACACCCTACCCTAGCTAGGGTAGGGTGATGCCTAGGATTAAGTAATCTTAGCACAAAATCATAATAACTAAAACACGAAAGCATGATAACTAGAACAAATAATGTGCAGAATACATGATAATAAGAAAGGTCAAATAGTACAAAGCTTTCCTACCATACTAAAAACTAAACATACATATCACATTATAAAAATGCATGTCTCTACATAAAGTAAACTATACATTGCTTTATGAAAATACAAAAAAACACATAAACCTCATCATCATATATTAAAGAGTACTAAGAGTATCATACAAGGATATCTAGTCCAAACCACTGTACATGAAAATATACATTAACCAAGCATTGAAGATTTTCCCCTTTTCTACCCTTCCTCTTCATGCTCGTCTAGGCTCATGTGCCTTTCACGTGTAATTAAATAAAGTCAGTACAAAATTGAGTGAGAATCCTTTACACTTCCCTTGCTAAATGGTTGACAAGTGCTGCACTAGAGNTACTATCATACAAGCATAGAAAAATCCATGATCTGACATCATCTATCATGCCCATGTCATCATACATATGATATACCATGAATAGTCCATGACCCACACAATCATAATCCAAATAGAACACCTATTTCCAACGATATGACTTACAAACCAATACTATCACATACATAGCCCACGTGGTTGCTAGCATATCCATGCTTAGTATAGCATGTGAAATGTTTCCATGAGTACTCATAATAGCCATTGCCTACAAGTATTTTATTAATTTTTTATTTATCCAACTAATGCTAGGGTTCGTCAACTTATGACCTGCAACCACTAACCTTTTGGAGGACTGGTGATAGGGATGAACACACCTATGCCATAAACTAGTCATAGAGATGAATACACCTACACTCTCCCACTCTCAGGATGAGGCTTGAGATAGGAGCCTCACTAATGCATCATAGTGAAGGTCAATCCATACTACCTCCAGGATGCCTCATCACCAACTAGTCCACATGCTCATGTTAGCACCACCTTGCAATGATTGTCACAAGTGTTGTCACAAAAACATATATGCAATCCAACTAGCTTAAGCTAACACAGGTCATAAGCATAACACACCCAAACAACATAGCGGCACATATCCACCCCTAATTATTACAATCATTCGATGAAAACAATACCATGATGCAATAGAACAACATGAAGATCTCAGTTTGACAAAACAATATCATATTCCTCAAAAGACACGTACTTTCATACAAATGACCGCTAGAATAACTTTCAAAATGAGATATGCCCAAAGAGAAAACTAATTTCACAATTATAAGGTACTTCCCAAAATGATCCCAATGACACTAATTTTACCTAAATCGAAATCCTGGAAACAAAGTTATGCACATTCAAAGTTTGGTTACTAAAATAATATTTTAATAATATTCGGAACATCCAACAAAAATGCTCGTGCCCCAATAGGCCCCACAAATAGCATATCATATGAGGCTATATTCCACAAGTCCACATCATCCCATACGTTGCAAATATATTCATCCACAATCTATAACCAAAGTTAGACAATTTTGGGAAAATAGACAAAATAACATGTCCAAGCTCAATCCTTGAGCTATCCATCCTACATACCCACATCACATAATCATATACACTAATCTAGTTTAAAAATATAGGAAAAAGATAAAGACAACCCACCAATTAAAATTGTTGGGGTAGAAAGGCCAAAACAAGGAGAAAATTCTCAAAAATTTGGTAGGACTCTGTTTGGTTTCCAACAAGTTTTGCACCCATGTAGATATGACCACAACAATTCCAAATCCAAGTTTAGAACAGGCAAAATTATCCACAAGGCTTAGAATCCAGAAAAAGAAGAGAGTAGAAGGAAAAACGATAGAAAATAGACTCCTGTGCATTTCTGTTTCTAAAATAGAGTGAAAAAGAAAAAAAAAACAAAAACCCAAGCATGGCAAGGAAAAAAGGATGATGATCTCTTATATTAAAGTAAAAGAAAAAAATTAAGGTTTAGGCCACATTACTTTATGCTTCTGGATGGTGGAAATAGAAAAAAAATGGTGGCCAACATTGGTAGTGGGAATGATAAAAAAAAAACATAATACAAACCTATGCATTTAAGCATATAAAAAGACAAAACAATATACATTCAACCTTTGTTTTGGTTTACTTAGCACACATCACGTGCGAAAAAAATTACTTTTTTTTATTATTTACTTTTACTTTTGTTTTTTATTTTTCATAATGCATTTTCATAATTTATTTTTTTCCTTCCTCATAGTGTGAACTTCAATCATGCATCACAAACACATCAGGACTCCAAGTCAAAATCTTTTTCAACATAGGAGATCCTTATCATACACTCTACACATTCACATCCCAAAACCACACTCAAACATCATGCAACATAGTGCTTTAGTAGAAATGCCTACATACCAAAATCACACATAAAGCATAAAAACATATAGGACAGGTTCTCTTGTACCCCAATCCAACACCCCTACTAGCAATATCACCTATCTAACACATCACATAGGGCTAGTGTACATAATCATGTTAGTTAAGTATGTTAAGACATCATAATCGTAACATAAAAATGAAGCCTCATAACATATAAAATACATTAACTTGTCCTCGAAAACCACCGGGACTCCACATGTAATGTCTAAATCATAAGTGTATGACCATACCTACTAGCTTTAGGTGGGGTGTAACAAAAATTCAACTCTACAAATGGATCTAAAACTAGTTTTACAAACCACGTTAGCCTTGGGAGACTAATGAGCTCATAAAAATAGATCTCAAAGAAACCCTACCATGTTAGCTTCTATATAATGCTAGCTTGTAGAGCTAGAAATTAGTTCTAAAAGGAAGGGCCAAAACTATTCTAAAAGCCACACTAAGATAAACAAAGATAATCTTGGATCCAGCAAGAGTTGTGCATGTGTGACTACATTTTTAATTTAGCTTAGTAAGTTATAAAAATCATGGGTAGCATGTAGAAATGGAAATTAGTTCTACAAAGAAGCTTGAACTCATAATATTATGTTAGCTTCCTTGTAGAATAAGTTCATGTAGCACAAAAATGGTTTCATGAATAAGATCTGAGAGAGTTCTACAAGAACATTTTAAAAGCTAGCTCTAAAGAAACCTTACCATATTATCTTTTATGTTTAGCATTGGTTCATAGAACCAAAAATTAATTCTATAAGGAAAAGGTAAAATGGTTCTACAAGTTACATTAGAATAAGAAAATCTCATCTTGTGCCCCACAAAAGAATATAATTTCAATTTAATGCACATTCATGTTAAATTTTAGTCCAAATCAGTATATTATGAGTAAGAAGCTAAAGGATATAACACAATTTCTAGAACCAAAATTTAGTTCTATGAGGAAGCTTAAGAAACACTCTACCACATCA
Source organism: Gnetum montanum (assembly GCA_015680685.1). NCBI lineage: Eukaryota > Viridiplantae > Streptophyta > Gnetopsida > Gnetales > Gnetaceae > Gnetum > Gnetum montanum. Next base: position 326,907 of record MNCI01038015.1, read on the forward strand.
ACAATTCATAGAATCAAACTTAGCTCTACAAGTATAAAAAAATTATTCTAAAACTTGACATTAAGATAAGCTTTTAATGAAGTAGCTTAAAGAAATCAAATCTTGTGATATGTGCCAAGAATTGACTTGAAAAACTTGCCTAAAAGCAAATCAAAGAACAAAGGTCAAATTCCAAGTTACAAAGCCAAGAATTTAAACAAAGCTAAGAGTAGCATAGAGCTGACATTGAAGCACAAAGTAATGACTCCAAACTTCTCATAAGATCAATTATAAAAAAGCCATATTTATGCATATGGATAGAAAGGTGCAGGAATTGTTTAATTTAGCTAAATCCAAAAAAGAACCATTACCTTAGTAAAAACAAGGTTATTTGTATATGATGATGGTGGTTACTAGGATAATGAATAAAGCTACCAAAAAGAAGCTTGAATTGAAACAAGTTTAAGCTAGAACGAAAAGCTACTTAAACAAGAATAAAAAATTCCATAACTGAATCAAGTTTGGATAAAACAAGCACTAAATAAGTTTTAAAGAAGCTTAATGATACTAAACAAGATATAATGAATCAGGCTCATAGTTATCAATTAAGGGGCTTCAAATTCAAAGAATGAGAAAAATTTATTAAGAAACAAAATGGTTATCTAACAACTTGCAATTATGCGAGGAGAACATAAGATAGTTGTGGCCTTAACTCTTATAATAATTGTAACTACTAAAGGTTGCTAATAAAGCCTAGAGTAGATTTGTTAATTCATCTAGTAGAGGGGAATCTAGGAGGAAGGAAGTCATGAAGAAGTTTTTGTACAATGACATTTTAAGCTTAAATTTGATTAAAATCATTTACTTCTATTCAGTGAATTATTTTTGTTTTCTTGCTTTATCATTTTTGTTTAGCTAGTAGTTAAGATCATAGTGTGCCTTGAAGTCATTTCTTGGAATTATTTAATTTCTTTTGTGAGCAAAGGATTTAGCAATTTTTGGTATTGTTGATTGATTCAAACAACTTTATTTTTCAAAGTTATTACTCATGTCAATAGTAGCTTGCCTTCAATGTTTAATATTTTATGAAATTTTACTATTCTCTTTTTATAAATCCATTGAATCTTGCTCTGTTTCCAATTTTCTTGTGAGACTCTCTATTTATGGAAGATTGGTAATAGGTCTATTGAATTTCTCTTAAGCATTAGATGAAAGGATGATTAGTATAGTTAGCCCATGATCAAGATTACATAGACTAAGTAGCTCTAATATAGCTGGAAATTTGTTTGCTTATAACATAGGATACATAGGGCTAAATCTTTTCATAAATATACAATTAATTATTAAACTTCCAAAATGGAAATTTTGTGAACTTTATACTAAATATTTGTCTAAAACACATAGTTCCTTGTAATCATTGAGTTTTATTTGGATGTATTTAGGCCTTGGTGTTTCCGGAAACCAACAAGAATATAAACTTAAGTTTTGAAAAAACATCTTATCCTTGCGATTATCATCACAAGGAGGAGATAAACATTGGTGTTAAATAAAACTTTCTTCATCATTAATTTCTTGTTTCTATGGAAGAAACATAGAAATAGTGATGGTTCAAAGTTGTCACCAACAATTATTTTTGTCACTAGACGAAGGGCATCATTTAGTTGCTACTTAGTCCATGAATAAATAGCTTGATGAACCTAAAGAATTTATAAGTCCTACAGAGTACTATGAGTATAAGACTATTCATTCGCCATAGGAAGAAGGGGAAAAGGTTTTTGAATTAGGAATAAGTAATGGAATAAAAACTAGAAGATAAAAAAGATCACCTCTTCTATCCAACTTACCAATCTTTAAGATAAGGCAAAGGAATTCTAAAAGTTTAATGACAAGAAGGAGTTTCGAAATGGAAAATCCGCCATTGGTGAATCCTTAGAAAGGAGCCACATCATTGAGATTTCCAAATTACATTGATATTTCTAAGTTAGTTTAAAAATATTTACCCAAGCCTTATATCCCTAGAAAAGCTTATTTAGCTAAAGAATATGTTCATTTATTTGAATTATCTTTAGCACATGCAAATGATCAACATTAAGATCAAGCTTGTAGGCTATTTGTAACAAACTTAAGAGACATGGCTCAAATTTGGTACTCTAACTTATAAAAAAATAGTATTGCTAGTTGGGATAACATGAAAAATCTATTCTTTGTTTAATTTGGAAACCAAATTGACCAATAGTAGCTGTATTATAGGTTAGTTCAAGCCAAGAATGGGTCCAAAGAATCAGTTAGGGAATTTAACATTAAATTCCAATGAATTTGTGAATTGTTTCAAAGGAAATATAGACCCTTTGATGAAGTGCTTAGAGACATATATTTAAATGCTATCAATGTGAACATTTCAATCTGGCTGAGAAGAACCCAAAATTTGATGAGTTTGAATGATTTCTTTCATGAGGTTGTTTAATTAGAAAAATAATTAAACATAACTAATGAAGACATTGTTCAAGAATCAAAGAATGAGCATGAAGCGTTAGTTTTTGTGCAAAATATAGCTCAGATTAAAGCATTTCCCTCTACTATTAATATAAACCAAGACTAAGAAAATGAAGATTTTGAAAAAGAGAAGGTAATGAAGGAGTTGTTCAACAAATTAATTAAGTTAGAAAAAGCATTAGCTAAAGTTAAGATCAAAGAGGAAAATAAGCATAGGAAACATAAACATCAAGATACCAAATTAATAGATTCTAAAGATGATAATAATGTAGCCATCTCAAATTTTCTTCATATTGAATCTGATGGTCAGTCATTTGGTATTCATTATGTTAGCAAATATTTTGAATGTGAAATGAAGTGAAATTTCCTCCTTAGCAAGTTTAGAAGAAGATTTGTCTTTAGATGAGAAATGCAATAATAATGATGGATATAAATATAACTTAAGATCAAAATAAAAATTAACTACATCTAGGCCTCAAAATGTCATCCCTAATCTTGCTACTAAAATAAAATATTTTGAACCAAATAAAAAAGAAAAGGGAAAAGAGAAAATTATAAATATTGTTCAAAATTCCTAAAATTAGTCTTCTAACAAATAGTTTAAGAAGTTAAGCTTTTATGATGATGGAGAATATTACTTAATAGAGGATCTAAAATATGTTGGAGCAAATGTTATCATATACTAGATACTACAAATGGAAAGTTAGCAAAGGAAGTTTCTAGAATTGGTTAAAGTAAAGAAGAAGGTTGAAGAATCTGAACTAAGCTATGTTTGTAATGAAGATAAAATAGTAAAATATAACTATTATTATACTCTAGATAAAGAAGCTCCTCCTTTTCTCCTAATAATAAAATTGAATAGTAAATGTTTTCATAATTGTTTAGTTGATTTAGGAGCTACATCAACTATTATATCATTATTTATCTATAAATAATTAGGATTCTTACCAGAACATTCCAACTTAAAAATTGTCCAAGTTGATAAGAGTAGAGTAAAAATTGTTGGAAAATTACCAAATGGTTTACTTCAAATTGCTTCAGAACCTAGTGTTAGGAGTAGAATAACCATTCAAGTAGCTGATATTCTAGATTCATATAGTTTCTTGCTAATTTAGAGTTGAAGTAAAATTTTTCTTGGATATGTATCAATAGATTATTCAGACATGTGGCTATCATGGAAGGGAGAGCCTAATCAAATATACATATATAGTAAGCCCTTGATGATTAAGAACATTACTTCTAGTTGAAAGAACAAAGTCATTGAGACTAGGGATATTGGAATAGGAGTATGTTCACTTAGAGAAATCCAAATCCTAGAAAGAGAAGAAATTCAAAGTAATGAAAAATAGGAATTTTATTTTGATGGGTCTTGCAATCCAAAAGGGGCTAGAGTTAGAATAATATTAATAAAAGATAATTCTTAGAAAAATTTTAAAGCTATACATCTATCATTCCCATGTACAAACAATAAAGCTAAGTATGAAGCCTTGTGTATTAGAATGAAAATAGCTTTGAAGGAAGGAATTAAAAGAATTGTAATTAAAGGAGACTCAAAGATTATTTTTGAATAGGTTAATGATGAATGTGTAGTGAAATGTTCATTCTTGAGGTCATATAAATAACTCATTTGTAACGTGTATTATACTAGTTTTAGAAATATGAAATAAAGCATATATGTAGAAAAACTAACGAGTTCGCAAATGAGCTAGCAATACATCTTCGACATTAGATCCATCAAAGATTAAAAAAATATAAAATAGTTGTAATTAAAATTAAAAATTAACCATTAATCCCAAATAATATAGGACACTTCCAAGTAATTGAAGATGATGATCAATTACTTAGGTTCTTAAAGAAAAAGGAAGAATTTGAGAATAAGTTATGTCCAAACAAGAAGTTACATCACAAGTTAGACCAAATTTTATTCTTGAGAAGATAGTTGATTATGAGCATGAGTTTAACAAAAGGTTTATTAAGGGGATAGACATCCAAAATCTAGATGATCAGGCTTATTAAATAGTAAACCTAGGATCCAAAGAAAAGCCAAGAATGTTGAATATCGCCAAAGGAAATAATTCCATTTTTAAATAGAAATTATTATTCTAATTAAAGAATAATTTGGGTAATTTTTCATGATCTTATGATGATCTTAGAACATATAGACTTGATGTGATGACTCACAAGATTTCATTAATTAGAGATTATAAGGTGGCAAGATAAAAGCAAAGGAAGTTTAATCCATCTTTTGAACCAAACATTGAAGCTGAAATAAAAATGTTATTATAGGCTACAATTATATATCTTGTCTAATATTTAGTTTGACTAGTCAATATTTTACTTGTAAGAAAAAAGAATGGTGACATTAGGCTATGTGTCGATTTCATAAATTTGAATGAAGTCTCAGAAAAGGATAGATATCTACTCCCCAAAATAGATAAAATACTAATTAAAGTATCTAAATGTCAAGTGTACTCTTTTTTGGATAGTTTTTTAGGGTATAATAAAATTATGATTAATAAAAATAATAGACATTAGACAACCTTCATTACTAAGCATGGAACTTTTTCTTATAGAAGAATGCCATTTGGATTATCAAATGCTAGAGCCACTTTTGAAAGAGTTATGGATATAGTTTTTAAAGTTTTAATAGGAAAATTTGTTGTAATTTTTCTAGATGATATTACTATTTGCTTAAATAAAATATAAGATCATATCAAACACCTTCAATAGATTTTTAACAAATGTCAAGATTATGGTATTTCTTTGAATCCTAAGAAGAGCATTTCTGGAGTAAAGTTTGAAAACTTATTAGGACATACAATTTGCCAAAATGTTATAGCAATAGATAACACAAGAATCAAAAGTGTTCAAAATATTGAACACCCAACCAATAAAAAGTTCCTTAGTTCCTTATTTGAAAAAATAGATTTTATCAAGAAGTTTATACAAGGATTTACTGAGATCACCAAACCTTTAATGTACATTCTCAAGAAGGATGTGTAGGTCAAGACAACATCTAAATTAGATAAATCATTAGCAAAAATTAAAAATATTATCAGGAAGCTCCATGTTTAACTAAATCTAAATTAAAAGAGGATTTTTGGCTATATGCTTTTACTTCTAGTTATTCAATTGTTATATCTCTAACTTAGAGAAAAATGGTTAAGATTAACCAATTGAATTCTTTGGTTAACAACTTAAAGGTTTTGAGTTAAACTATTAAAGTTTAGAAAGAAGGAATTTGTTGTAATTAAGGCACTAGTACATTTCAAGTATTATTTAGTGAATTCTTTAATCCATATCATGATAAAAGAGCTTGTTGTTAAGTAATTCTGAGCTTAAAATGAAATTGGGTTGAAAATAGGAAATTGGATTGCTAAGCTTCAATGATTCAAATTTTCATTAGAATTATTCAAAATAGTAAAGGAATGGAATTAGCCATATTAATGGCCAAAGAAAAAATTGTATATTAAATTCCAATAATGGAAATTGGTATGATGAAATTGTAGAATTCTTTTTTTCAAGAAAAGTCCTAGATAATTTGACTATGAGTCAAAGGAGAGCTTTTCTTAAAGCCATAAATAATTTTATGGTGAAAGATGGAATCTTGTATAGAAAGGATTTTTGAAGATTTTTATTGGAATGTATTAGAAATGATCAAATTGAACCTATGTTGGACTAATTTCATGATCATGCAATCTTGTTTTATGATTAATCTAAATCTACTATGCAACATATATTACATTATGGATTCTATTAGCCTAGAATGTATCAAAATAGAAGCTTAAATATTCAATTTTGTTTCAAATATCACATTCATTGATCAAAAATTAAAAAAGCTAGCATTCCTCTAAAACCAATAATTGTAAAAAGATCAGCTTTTGATGTAATTTAGTTTCTTGAAGATCATATCCTAAGTTTTTTTAGTATGCCAAAAGTATTGGTATTGGATAATGGTCCTACATTTCAATCTAAAGAAGGATTGGTTTTTCATAAATATATTATCCTTAAGAAAATGGGTTAGTTGAATCTACAAATAAGAAGCTAATCTATGACATAAAAAGATCAATGGAAGGCAATTCAAGAAACTAGCATAATTACCTACGATTTGCTTTATGGTTAGATCACATATGAATAAAGAAATCTATCACCATCTGATCCTATAATCTAGGTTATCGAATAGCTTCAAGAATTACTAACAAGATCATAACATCAACATCAGAATTTGTACAAAAGTATAGCAAAAAGATAGACAAAGATAGAAGTTTATATCTTCGCTTATCAAGAGAGAAGGTGAGATTGATAAAGCCAAAGATAGTTTGTTAATAAATACATCATGAATCAAAAGATGGTTCTATATAAAAGCTCTAAACAAAACATTTAGAGTATTTCTTTTAAACACAACAAGAAGAAATGATCATAATAATTTTGTTGCTAAATGGACAGGTCCATTTATTATCAAGTAAAAAGTGTTAGTTAATACCTATAAGCCATCCATGATGAATGGAAGAAATTGAAGTTTCCATTTAATGTCATCCATCTTAAACACTACTTTGGGTAATTGTCCAATACCTAATGAATTTAAGAAAAAATGCAGATTGTAAATATGTAGATAGTGATTTATTTTTAAGCCAATAAATTAGCTTAGTTGGAATTTAATAAGCATCTAAACTAGTTGTTATGATGGTGGAAATTTTTAAGAACCTTAGTTATATAATGAAGTGCGGCGAGTATTTCCATTACCTAAAAATCCTTGAGTTTAGAGCATTTTTAAAAATGGAAAGGACAAGGCCTTTCATCTCTTATTTATATGGATGTTTTTCTGAGCATATCATAAGGGCATATTATAAAGTTTCAAGCTATGGAGCTCCATACAATTGTCCTTAACATGGTTAGATGATGAGTTTTTTCTTATGAAAAATGATTTCTTTATTCAAGCTTAGGTTTGGGATGATTACGATCAATTTTTAGAAATTATAAGGCTAGATAGCAATGAGGAAAATTTGAATAATTCAAATTTTTGGAAAGAAGTTTCGATCTTGCAAGCTATTGATCAACTTAGCCAAGAAAAAATTCAAGGACAAGGAAAGTAGTAGAATGACCATAACTATGGAGAAGAAGCAAAATTAAGAAGATGAAAAGATAGCTAGAGTTGTAACTGAAATTGGGTATGATAGAGCCTCTAAAAGAAAGGTTTTCAAGGAAGGCCATAGTGATAGTTAGGCATATGTATATATTTTGCATGAAATTTAGGTTGCATGAGATTTTTATACTTTCAAGCCTTAAGCTTGATTGGATTTTTCCAAAAAAAAAAAAAAGATTTCCTTATAAGGCTTAATTTATAACTCCTTCAAGTATCATTCTATATGACATCATTGAGTATTGACTCACTAGAATAAAGGAAATCTTCCTATTCTAAGAGCTGTATCATGATGATCTTTTAAAATAGAAAGAAAAAGGAGGACAAGAAATGTTATAATATTTTAGCCATTAATGAAGTGGGGCTTAATTTTTGAATTTTTACTTGATAAAGAATGGGTAAATTGGCATGATATCTCATAGCTTCAAAGATCCATATACTTGCACAATGAGATTGAGTTAATATTTGTCATGTTATATTTTGGTAAAGAACTAGCCCTAAGTAGAGGTAATTCCAAGGGAAGTTTCAATAAAGATACCTCAAAGATTAAATTCTTCATGATAGAATTTCTTTTTGGAATAAAAGGTTGTAAAGTTAAGTAAATAATCCCAAAATATTCTACTCCATTCATCACATAAGCTCATGAAGTTTCAATTAGTTCAAAGAACTAGGGTTTTGGATTTAATCTAACATTGTGTGGAAAAACTAATTTAGCTTCAATATTATGCCAATTTGTAAGGCCAAAAATTGTTTTGACAAAGAAAGGCCAAATAAATTCTACAAGCCACACTAGGATGAATAGAGCTAATCTCAAATCCACCAAGAATTAAGCACATGTATAGTATATTTTAAATCTATCTCAACAAGTTACAAAAAGCATAGCATATGACATAGAACTAAAAATCAGTTCTACAAATAAGCTTGAATTCATTCTACCACATTAGCTCCCTTATAGAACAAGTTCATAAAGCATAAAAATGGTTTTATGAATAATATTTGGGATGGTATTATGAACAAATTTTAAAAGCTAGCTCTGGAAAAGCCTTGCCACATCAACTTTTATATTTGGCACAAGTTCATAGAACTAAAAATTGGTTTTTCAAAGAGAAGATAAAATGGTTATGCAAGCCATGTCAAAATAAGAAAATCTCATCATAAGCTCACAAAACGATATGATTTTAATTTAATGAACATCCATGTTAAATTTTAATCTAGCATAGTATATTGTAAGTAAGAAGCTAAAGGATATAACACAATTAGTAGAACCAAAATTTGGTTCTATGAGGATTTTCAAGAAACAATCTACCATGTTAGCAATTTGTAGAACCAAAAACTTCTATAAGTAATTTAAAAAAAATGGTTTTACAAGTTGATGTCAAGATAAGCTTCTAATGAAGTAGCTCGAAGGAATCAAAGCTCAAGACATCTGACAAGAACCAAGTTAAAAAACCCTACCTAAAAGAAAGTTAAAGAACAAAGGTCATATTCCAAGTCACAAAGCCAAGAATTAAAATAGAGCTACAAGTAGCGTAGAGCTAACATTGAAGCATAAAGTAGTAACTTTAGAGTTCTCATAAGATGCATGAAGAAATCCATATTTGTGTAGATAGAAAAAAAGATGTGGGAATAATTCAATTTAGCTAGAGCCAAAAGATATGGGATTATTTGAATATCATGATGGCAGTTATTGGGATCATCATTGAAATGCCAAAATGAAGCTTGAATTGAAATAAGTTTGAGCTAGCATGGGAAACTACTTCAACAGAAATAATAAAATTCATAATTGAGTTAGGTTTGGAAAAAAAAAGCATTGAAGAAGTCTTAAAGAAGCATAATGACATTGAACTAGATACAATAAATTAGGATGACAATTATCAGTTGAGGGGCTTTAGATTCAAAAAATGAGGAGAATTTATTAAGAAATAAAACATTTATCTAACAACCTACAATCATACAAGGAGAACATGAGGCAGTTGTGACCTCAACTCTTATAATGATTGTACCTACTAGAGGTTGCTATATAAAGCCCATGGTAGATTTGTTGATGGACATTTATCTAAGTGGGGAGGAGGAAGGTTGCGGGGTGTGGGAAGGATGAGCTAGGAAGAAGAAAGTTTTGGAGAATTTTTTGTACAATGATATTCTAAGCTCAAATTTGACTCATCTCATTTACTTCTATTTAGTGAGTTATTTTTATTTTTCTACTTTATAATTTTTCCTTAGCTAGTAGTCAAGATCATAGTATGGCTTGTAGTCATTTCTTGGAATTATTTAATTACTTGTTTGAGCTAAGGTTTTAGCAATTTTTAGTATTGTTGATTGATTCAAATAGTCTTATTTTCCAAAATGTTTACTCATGTCAATAGTAGCTTATCTTCAATGTTTAAGATATTATGCAATTTTACTATTCTCTTTTTATAAATCCATTTAATCTTGCTCTATTTCTAGTTTTCTTGAAAAACTTTCCCTCTAGGATAGACTGGTAATAGATCTATTCAATTTCACTTAAGCATTAGATGAAGAATGATTAGTATACGTAGCATATGATCAATATTTCATAGACTAAGTAGCTCTAATATAGCTAGAAATTTGTTTACTTATAGAAGAGAGTAAAAAGTGTTGAATCTTTGCATAAAAATCCAATTAATTATTAAACTTAAAAAATAGAAATATTATGAAATTTATACTAAATATTAGTTTGAAACACATAGTTCTCTACAATCACTAAGTTTTATTTGAAGGTATCTAGGCCTTAGTGTTTCCAAAATCTAATAAGTACCTAAACTCAACTTTTGAAAGAACATCTCATCCTTGTGATTATCATCATAGGGAGGAGATAAATGTTGGTGTTAGATAAAACTTTCCTCACCATGAGTTTCTTGTTGCTAGGAAGGGAACAAAGAAACAATGGTGGTTCAAATTTACCACTAACAAGATTTAATGTAGATAGCACATTGTTGTTGGGTATGTCATGTTGAAAGCTTATTTAGTTTGGTAGAAATCCATATTATGATGTATAGATAGGTTGATATACATTCTCATTTTATGTTATCACTTTTATAAGTGTGAACCATCATGATTTAAAGTGATTGTTGATACCATATCTTTTATGTGTACTTGCAAATTTGATGACCTTGATAAAGAGGAATCATATCTAGAGATATTAGAGAGGATGCTCTTAGAGATTTCCCGTGAAGATAATTGGTGCTTGCTCATATTTAATTAGTTTATAGATAAGATGGATTGGGTTGTTTGTCATGGATGGTATACCACCATTTGATAGGCTAGATTCATTTATGTGCTTTACAAAAAAGATGATTTCAATTTGGATGAGTTACCTAAGGGGTTTATGATCCACTTGATTTTGAAAGGTATCCTAGAAAACTTGCACTTGACTACTCATGATTGTTAAAGATAGTTGCCTATGTGATGGAATTATTTTGATAATAATATTTATGTTAATGATCATGCTTGTGTTGATGTTAGTACTCAATATTTATGCCCATGTTTATGTTATCATTTGATATTTGTATTTAAGTTTCTTTTTTGAATTTTATATTTATAATTATATTTATGTGTCTAGTTTTAATTTGCAAATAAAATTAAGACTTATGACGTGATCTATATACTATTAGGGAATGTGAGAGAGATTCCTACAAGTAAATATTTACAACACTTCATCTAGTCATAAGTGGTTCATAAATGGACAAGAAAGAAAGTACCTCCACATATTTGAGTAAGCAAGATTCATTCTTCTCTTTATGTTAAGATCACCTAACATTTCACCAATGGATATAATTACCATGATGAAATGTTACTTTAGCTAGTAGCATTTGTTCATGTTCTTAGCTCAAGGGAAGGAGGTGATATTATAATGGAACAGGGATTCATGGTGATACTGGTTTAGCTTTCCTAATGAAGGCTCTCTTATTGAGGATAATAACAAGATATCCATTTTAGAGAGCCAACAAATCATGGATTGAATGTAGTATGCTAGCATCCTTCATTATGGGAACTAGAATTTAATTAGGGCCTTTCACCTATTCATAGAAAAGATGTTCTATGGGAGGATTAGATAGAGGAGAAGCATCTCTCCCAATGGCTAATATTGTGCTATAAATTAACAAGGATTATTACCTATGATCGATTAAGCCACTTAGATAAGAAGATGGCTAAGGATCTGGACAACATTAGCTTGATTGATGGTCAAAGTGCCACCAACTCTTTAAACTTTGGGTTTTACTATGGATGATTTAGTGCTTTGTAGAGTTTCTTACTTGCAATTATTATCAATAAAAAAATTTCTTAGTAAGGAGGACTTCTCATGACCATTGTACCTACACATTACCACCACCACAATGAGCTTTCTGTCTATCATGGAAGGATAATTAGATGTAACATCCTTATAATAGGATGATGTACCTAAGTCTTTTATGCTAATTAGCATGACATTCTACATGAAAAATTCTCTATCCATGGTAACCTAGTGTAGGGCATGAAAATCATGAGGGAATGCACTATAGGTATGCAAAATGGAAAGAATGCCTTCAAGAAGATGTATGTAGATGTGGTAAGCCAAGGTAGTAGAGAGGCTAGGTAAAAAAATTTATTATGTTGTAGATTTTTATTTTCTTAATATTTTTTGTCTATACATTTTAGTTTATTATCTAGTTTTTATATTATTTTTTTATTTTAATATTGGATTCTTATTTAATTATTGATAGCTACAATAAAGGCATAGGAGAAGATGGAGAGGGAGGTTTTGGCTAAAGTAGAAGTTAAAGGAAAAGCTAGAGAGGAAGAAGAAAGAAGGATAAGAGAAGAAGTAAAGGAAAAAGATAGAGAAGAAGTAGAGAATAGAGAGAGAATTAACAACTAAGACTACTAAAAAAGTAGAAGAGAATGAGATAGTGATGAAATTGTTGGAGGAGTAGATTGATTTGGCCTTGCAAGATTGTTCAAGTGAGATTGGAACCCAAAGCATGCAATAAGAAAATGACTTTGTGGATAAGTTATTTATGAGATAACTAGTTATTATGTGATAATTTATCTCATAAGTATGAAGTTATAGGACCAATGATGAGCAACTTCATATCTAGACATGTGGAAAATCAAAAGATAAAGACATACATCCAAACAACATTCCATCGATATTTAAGATGTGTAACATGTTGTGTCCAAACAAAAAATAATCATAATCATACTTAATAGTTACAAATAAATGTTAATAAGTATTTTTATGAATGTTAACAATTATCAAAGTAACAAAAACATCATAACATTATAATAATGTACAACACCATGATAGTGTAAATATAGCCATCATGGTAGTAAATAATGAAGTATAAATAAATTGTAATGATGAGTTTGTATAATAAAAGAGAGATATTTAACAGACTCCATTACACAAAACATAAGTTTTATCCAGAAGAATTGAAGCTTCTACCCATTTACAGAAGTAATAAAATTCTTTACACTTAATCATTTCATAAAAACATCAACAAGTTGATCTTTGGTATTAATGTAGATTGATGAGATGAACCCTTTAGCAAAAGCATATTAAATGTAATGCACTATAATATTGATGTGCTTGGTTCTCTCATGTAATATTGAATTTTTAATTAGCTTAATGATACTTTAATTATCACAATAAACTATTATTGGTAGTACCATGTTCTTCTTAAGCTCTTCAAATAATTGGTGAAGCCTTTTTAAGTTTGTAACCAAATGATGAGTGGCAAGGTACCCCTACATCCAACCATACAAATCACAAATTTTTCACGTGTGACTCAGTCAAATTCCATGGACTTTATTGTTTCCAGTGCACTAGCCCTTTAGAAAAGTGAATCTAGCCTTAAGGTCAATCACTATCCTCCTAATTACACTTGTGACATTATTTGGTATGGTTAAGTGTAACTAAGACATCTAATTTTTATCATTTGATATTTTATATTTTGGGTGCTTGAAATGTAGATAAAAAGAAGTTTAATTAATTAATCTAAATTTCTAATTAACTAATCATTTAACTAATCCTAACATAAGTATCCATTCCCATTTTCTATACATGTCTTAAACTCATGTATCCACTGCTGGGCAACCAAACACTATGCCACTGGGTGTACCAAGTGATAACACTGTTGGGATTACCAAGTGAATAGATGCTACACTCAAAGTGGTTTTACTTATGTATTTAATCTATCTAGATTAATAATCTCATTAACTCAATTGTTGGAAAATAATTGTGAAATAATTGAGAATAATAACAAATAATTGAAAACATTGAATGCATAAATAAAAGAGCTAATTCATCCAAAGTGCTGCAAGTTTTATCAAAAAGCTTATCTTTATTGCTGCACACACTAATGTGCTCAAGTACAACAATTCTTTAATAAAGACCCGTACACTCAATGACTCTTGCTATGGGCACTCAGGGATAAAATTCTAACTTTCAAATGAAAAAAATGCAAGAGCTTTGCTACAATTGAAATTTGGACACCCCATAAATGTGGTGAGTAGGCATGTATTTAAAAGTGATAGACAGACACTGCATCGACGAGGCATCATTGATGTAGGTCAAAATGCAATGATGGGGCCTCGTGGATGAGGCCTCGTCGACATGGTCGACTATGTTGATGAGGCCTCATCAATGTAGCCAACAAAAAATGACTCATCATACCCCCATGACTGAATGAAAAATCATCCTCAAGTTCGTCTACAAAATTGGGAAGGTATGAAATTATTGATTGACTTTTCTTTTAACATAACAATCTTGACTAACTTGAAAAAAGATGGAGTGCTTGGGTGTACAGATCAACACATTACAAAAATGGTGGTGTTCAAGACACAAAATTGAACACCATGACACAACTCTTCAAAATTTGGACAACAGGTTCCTTGATGATGTGAAGCTTGTTGGAGAAGATCAAATGGTCCTAGGTGGTGGTAGTTCTTGAGGATTAGAGGAACCTTCACTAGCTTCACACACTGGCAAGTGCTGCTACTACAACTTCGAGTGGGTGGTGGAATGCATCCAGTAGTGCTTTCATTTTCTCCTCCTTACTCCAAGGATCATGCACTGTCCATGCAGCTTTCCAATGTGGGTTGGAAAAGGCACCTTACAAGGACATGGGATCATTGGAAATAACTCCTTGACATTGATAAACTAGGCAACGAACTATTTGCGTTCAATGTTGAATGCTTGCACTGTGTTCTTCAACTCCTAGTAGTCATTCATCCATTTGGCTAGGTCCTTGGCAATGGATTGTTGATTTGTGAATTGCCCTTTGAGAACTTCAAGTTTAGCATTAGCAGTCTTAAGCTTTTGCTTGATGTCCTTGTTGTGTTTGAACTTGGCCTCATATAGCAAATACAAGCTATCCACCTACTTCTCCAATTTTGACAGTGGTCGTCTGGCTATTAGCATTACCAGGTTTGCATAATGAAGATTGGCCAACTCCATATGCTCTATCATCTCTTTGATTTGCAACTCCTTCAAGTGGATCTTTGCTTTGTTGTAGGCATCAATCTCATCAAGGATGGGTTGCCACCTCTCTCTTTCTTGCTGGAGTTTCTAGAGGGCTTCATTTACTTTAGCCTTTTCCATCTAGATTTATTTTTCATTAATTTCCTTATACAAGCCAACCTAGTCCTTGTAGTAATTTTTAATTGTCTTAAACTTGAGAGCTTCCAGGCAACAATTTCGATGGCAAACTTTTGTCGTAAAGTGTGTACCTTATCCATTGATAGATTTTGGTTCTCTATGATCATTTTCCTTAGTTTAGTGTTGATCTTGGTAAGCTACTCCTATTTTTGATGAATGAATTCCTACATTTGATCTCTTTAAGAATCAACATTTTGTAGGTGATGATTTTGTGCAATCAGTGCCTCATTTTCTTGGTGCATCTGATTCAAGTCCTTTTTAATTGAATGCATTTCAGCTTCTGCCACAAACTTTTTGAAGATGGTCATTACTGCTTCCTCCTCAACCTTTTGAAGTCGTTCCTAAAGCTATTTGATAGCTTCATCTATTGTCATTACCAAGCTAAAGATTGTTTGCTCTGCAAGTTGGGCATGAAGTTTAGCAACCTCTATGGCCAAGCATTGATTTTGCTCTTAGGCCATTTCTAGTTGCCCTTCCAAAATGATACATTTACTCCTTGCATTCAATAGCTTCAACTAGGTTGTAGTGATGTTCTTTAGAAGATTAAAGATATCCGAAGTCGATTGCTTAATTCCTACCAGTCATTCCAGTAGTTGTTCATGCTAGGCTATGTTAAATTTTTTACTGATTGTGCTTGTGGATATTTGCACATCTTGGAGTATAGATACATCTAGTACAGATACCACTAGTGCATTCAATGCTTTAGCTACATGGTCAACTACCACTTCTATATTTGTTTCTTGTCCTTGGTGTTGCATCACCAAGATAGTTGCCTCTTCACCTTCTTCCAACCTCACCAAGAAAGTGGTGGCATTCCTAGAGATTTCTAGGAATAGATGATATGTTGCTAATCACACCGTCACCTCCCATGCATTGAGATCCAACCTCTAAGGTAGCTACATTCTTTAGGTAGAGAAAATGAAATCACCCCTCTCCATTTGGCTAATTGTTTAGGCCACCTCATTAAGGTGGCTCATTGTTAGCTGATACATAGATGGATCTACCCCACTTGTTCCTACTTGCTACTATTATTTGCTCAAGAGCTGCTCTTGAATTTGTTGTAGATGCTCATGGACTATGCAAGCCTCTACTGTTGTCTCCTAAGTGGGTGGTGGTGGTGGTAGCTCCTCTTCTTGGATGGCTGTTGGCATTTTATCCTTCATAATTTCTGCCCATGAGGCCAAGGGAGTATGCCTGAGAGTGTCATTGGAATAGTGAATAATACCTATTCCCTTACAAATTTTTCTTATAAGGCATGGAAAAGGCAAGGTCCTCCTTCCATGTTCATTCTCCTTGAAACACTTCTCAATCTCCAAATAAATTAGCTACAGAAGGTTAATGTAAAATTTCTTTCTTAAAGCAGCACATGCACGAGTGGAGAAGGCAGTCACCTTGCTTAGCCTTACCATTGGATTGATGTGATAGGCTGCAATCTTGAAATAAATTTGCTCCACTAGTGTGAGTGCCCCATACTCCTTACGATCCATCCCATAACATCACTGGGTCCACTCCCTTTTCACTTCAGTGTCATCTTTTGCTGATATTTCTGCCAATTATGTTCTGATAGCGAGCAAACCTAATGCTTGTGCAATGGCCTTCATCGAATAGGACACTTTAATGTCTTTGATCTTTACATTGGACCCTGGCCTTTGATTATTCTAGAGGAGATAGGTCTCTCCCATGTACCACTTCCCACTGGTTGTGATGGTTGGCCACATGGGAGAGGTTTGCAAGTTTGTTCTGACATCCTCTAGAACTTTCTCCAAAAATGGCACAAAGCTTATTTCTTGAAGAACTAATCTTTGGAGCTATTGAGACTTGATGATGTCTAGGTAGGCTTGATTTAGAGTGACCTCAAACCTAGGCATAGGTCTAGATGCTTCTCCTCATTAAGATTGTTCTGTAGGCACTTCTTCTTCTAGAATCTATCAAATAGATTCCACTTCAAGCTCCTCACAAAGAGGTCCCATTGCATGGATTAAATCTTGTTATTCTTGGCCTTGTTCTTGCTATCCCCGTCTAGCTTTGGGTCATTTCTCTTGTGTTTGTAGGGGTTCTCCTTCCTGTAGGTGCTTTTGTTTCGGTCCCATCTATAATCACAATAGAACCATAGATTAGCAATCATTATGTAACCATAAAACAATTGGAATACCTTAACTCTTAAGGGTAGTTACACTTGGCTAAGTTGTGATTATCGCTAATTTAATTAACTTAATTATTATTTCTATTTATGCCTTATCATTGATAAATCATCCTAGAGGTTGTTGGAAGGGTTAACTTGGAAAAAGTTGATGTTTATGTATGACTAAGGTTACTAACCCTTGGGGGAGTTAGAAATTTTTTTTGAAAATTGTATCAAAAACCTAAAGGTTTGTAGCCCCCATAATAAATATCTTACCTCTAGTAAGTGTAGAATAAAACAGAGTGATTTGGACAAATGGTTTGAAAGTTATGGACTTTGGAAGGTTTTGGGCTCTAAAAAATCACAAAAATTCCTCTTGTTATGAGTAAATGACAAAAAATTCCAAAGTGTTTGACAGTATATATAGTATTTTTATATTGTGTTGATGAGGCCTTGACAATAGGGCCTCATCGATGGGGTCAGCTGCATCAACAAGGCCTTAACAACGTAGCTATTGACCATTATTGACTTTCGTTGACTTTGGTCAAACTTTCAAAATACATGGAATTTTTCAATGAAATTGGGGTCAAATGAAAGATTAAAAGACCAAGAATAATATGAAATCATGAGAAGAGGGTGTTGAAGTTCATAAAATAGAGAAAAATTAATTTAATGTATTAATGCAATAAAATATTAAGGAGTACTAAGCGGTTTACACAATGGAAAATACAAAATATAAGATTGTAACGATGTTAAAGGTAAGGAAACTTAAGTAATCAAGCCAAAATCTATGCAAGTGAGTCCTCCCCATAGCAAGCTCATGCCCTTTTTGCCCTTGCATAACCTTAACTAAGAAGTTCGTGGGCCCCATCATCGATTTAATGATCACGACAAGTTAAGGACCAACCTAAAAGAATCCACTCAAGAATCCCAATACATGAGAATAAGACAACCAAGTAGTGAGATGAGTTATGGTAGCATGGATGGATGATAGAGAAGGTGGAATGGAGTTCCAAATTAAGGTCATAAGAAGTCCCTTGTGGAATTGTGGTTAAAATGATCCAAGAAGTTCCATCCTCAATCCAGACTAAAGCCATCCACTTTCAGTGACTTCGCATTGCCAGTCTAAGACCAATCCACCAACTCAAGACACAAGAATATTCCCGCAAGACAACCATCATTCCACAAAGAGGAGAGAGAGGTAGAAAGTGAGAGAGAGAGGGCCTTAGTTAGAGGGGACCTTCAGGCATAGGTGTATGTCTTTCGAGTCCCATAATTGATGCTTGTAGCCCTTTTATTTGTCCAAGGGATGTGCTTTGAATTCCCATTATTTTTTTAAATGATGGGAACCACACCATGTGAGGAATTATTCATGTTGAAGGGGTGTGCTTTGAATTCCCATGGTTTTTATGAATGACATTATTTTTCTTCCTATCATTGGTGGTATGGAATAGTAAGAAGTCCATGAAAAACACTCAAGAACTCAAGCAAGAAGAAGAGTATAAAGAGTATTGAGTCCCCTTGAAGTCACACCCTTTACAACCCTTTGGATCCTTCCTAATTTTGGAACTACCATGACCATTGATTGATTACAAGTTTTTTTAATGAACATGGGGCCTCAAATTCCTAAAACAAGAAAAACCATAGACTTATTTCAATGGGTGGAAGATGTGGACTCACTACTTGTCCATGAAAAATAAACCATGTCAAAGTCATCAGGCATCAAAATTCAAAAATAGAAACTAAACATAGACAATCACACATTAAGCATAAACCATCATTAGTAAACAACAACAATAGCATTGTGTCCTATGACAATAAAGTAGATTTATTAGCAAAAATGAGAAAATATCATACTTAATCAAAAGAAACATAACAAACAAAATAAAGTAAAATATATAAGAAAGTGTAAAATAATCAAGAATATGTAAATTCACTAAAAATAGTATAAAATTAGAAAAAATTGAAAATTAAAAATTTGTAAAATAAAAAATGTGAAAAACAAAAAGGGTAGAAAAATTGAGGCCATGGTAATGGTCAGCATGGATGGCCATCTCCCCCATGATTGAGTTGGAAGGAGGAGATCCAAAAAATAGAATGTGGATGTCCATCAGGTGAGCCGGTATTTACACTAGCCAATCTTGGTTCTAGGAAAGGTTTGACTTGTTGGATATTGACCAACTACTTTTTATTTGGGCTGTCAGGTTTGTAAATTATCATGGTCTCAGAGGGAAAGGTTTGATTAATTATATAAGGTCCCTTCCACAATGTTTGAAATTTTTCCTTTTGAGGTACATGTGTGAGGTTCCAGTGGAGGACATTATCTCCTAGTTGAAACCTTACTTTCCTAATTCTAAGGTTGTGGCATTGCTTGCTGAATACCTTATTCAACTCATTTAGAGATAGGGCCATTAAGCAATTTTCATCTAGCATGTTCAAGTTGATAAATCTCTCCTTGCGTGCTAAAATTAGGTCAAGGATTAGTTCACAAGTTATTGAGAGTGTATGGAGCTCAAATTGAATTGGAAGTATTGGAAGTTTTCTATACACTAACTCATATGGAGCATATCTAATAGGAAGTTTCCAAGTTGATCAATAAGCCTAGAGAGAATCATTAAGTTTTGTGCTCCAATCCTTCCTATATTTGCTAATGATTCGCGTTAATATTTTTGTAATATCTTAGTTGGTTACCTCTACTTGCTCATTGACTTGGCGATGGTAAGGTGTTGTTAATTTATGTTCTACCCCCAAGTGTTGCATTAATTTTCTAAACATGGCACTTGTGCAATGATTTGCATTATTAGAAATTAGATAATGTGGCATCCCAAACCTATTTATAATATGTTGTATAAATTTGGAAATAGTGGATGATGTGCAATCTATAACAATTACTGCTTTAGCCCATTTTGTGCAATAGTCAACTGCTACTATAATATATGATTTCTTGTTAGACATGGGTGTGATGGAACCCATGAAGTCAACGCCCCATATGTCAAAAGGTTCTATTTGTTGAATCCACTATTAAGGACCTTCCATACGAGTAGTCATCCCCCCATCACGTTGACAATGTTCACAAGACTTGACAAACTAGTGGGCATCCTTAAAGATTGTGGAACAATAGTACCCTGCCATCAGGATTTTTATGGTTGTGCATCTCCTTGCATAGTGGCCTCCACAAGGTTGTTCATGAGCATCCTAGAGAATGCATAGTTGATCTTCATCAAGGACACACCAACGAATCAAGCCATCAGCACACACCTTGTAAAGGTGTCTTTTAATTTCCATGAAGTATTTTACTTGATGAATAAATTGTTACTTTTTCCTAAAATCCAAGTACTGTGACATCTCTTGAGAGAGAAGATATGTGAGGATGTCATTATACCATATTTCTTTTTTAGGCGTGTGTTCATTTAGTGCTCCAATAAAGAGGAGTTCATTTGGAAATTGATTAGAGAGTGGGCTATCCTCCACTTTGTTATCCCATCTTAAGTAAGAAAGATGATTAGCGACCACATTCTCACTTCTTTTTCGATCTACCATAGTAACATTGTATTCCTACAAGATCACAAGACACCATATAATGCAAAGGCTCACCATTGGCTTATTCATAAGGAAGCCAATTGCACTATGGTCCATATGTACAAATACTTTGTAACCTAGAACATAATGTCTAAACTTTTCTAGTGCATACACCACTACCATTAATTATTTCTCTATGGTGGTGTAATTTAACTGTGCTCCCACAATGCTTTGACTCACATAATGGATATAATATGGATATTTCTTATTGTCCATTCGCATGGGTATGGCTCCCAAAGCATAGTTAGATGCATCTATCATGATATGCAATGGTTTGAACCAATCAGGTGCTCATAGGATTGGTGTTTCTACAAGTTTCTTTTTTAATTGTTAAAATTCATTTTCACATTTCTTGATCCAAATGAAAGGTGCATCTTTGTTTGTAAGTTATACCAATGGTTTTGCAATCTTAGAGAAATTCTCAATAAAGTGCCAATAGTAACTAGTGTGTCCAAGGAATGATCGAACATCTTTAATGGTCTTTGGTTGATGTGTTGTTTCTTGGATGATCCTTATCTTTTCTAGGTCTAACTCAATCCCTTTCTACAAAATTTAGTGTCCTGGCACGATGCCTTCTTAGACCATGAGATGGCTCTTTTGCCAATTGAGATGTAGGTTTGTCTCAACACATCTCTTCAATACTTGCTCAAGTCAATTCAAGGCTTACTCAAATGTAGCTCTATAGTGGAAAAGTCATCCATGAAAACTTCAACACCACTACCAATTTGTTATTGAAATATCCCAAGGACCAAGCGTTGAAATTTTTGCAAGGGCATTTCATAGGCCAAATGGCATCTTACAGTATGCAAAACTCCCCCAAGGACTCATGAATGTTGTCTTGGCTTTGTCTTCTAGTGCAATTTTTATTTAGTTATAGCCACTATCATCCAAGAAACTATAATAATAATGTCAAGATATGGTGTCTAATACTTGATGCACAAATGGCAAAGGAAAGTGATCCTTAAATGTTTCTGTACTCAACAACCTAAAGCCAATGCAAATCTGCCATTTACCATCCTTCTTTGGTACAATTACAAATGGGCTAACCCACTCACTATCTATGATTGGATAGATAGACCTCACCTTGAGGAGTTGCTCTATTTCCTTCTTAACAATTTGCTTCAATTTGGGATTTAGCCACCTCTATGGCTACCTTCTAGGCTTCATGGCCAAGTTAGTGTAGATGCGGTGCTGGCATATCCTTAAATCAATCCCTATTAGTTCTGGATATGACCAAGTGAAGGCTATTGACCATTTATTTACCACTTTCAACAACTTTTCTTTTTTTTTAGAAGCACATTTGGCATTAATGATGATTGGTTTGCCATTCTTTAAAAATGCATACTCCATTTTGATTGGTAAATTTTTTAGTTCTAAGGGCTCCTACTTGAAGTAGTTAAGAATCTCCAACTCTCCCCAATAGTTATCATCATCTTCATTAGAGAGTTGGGAATGGACTTGTTCAATTTTGTCCATACCTTCTACATATGCACAAGTTAAACTCTCAATTGGTTCCATGCATATTGTGCTACTATCTAAATTAGCTATTAGCCAATGGGTGCCCTCTTGCTTTGTGGCTCCTGTGTATAGACACTCTTGAATATTAACTTCTTGCACACATCGATTGCATGCCTTAGTGTATGTGCTTTTGATGGACCAAATATTTTGCACATAATTGCACCCATTATCGCTATACACAATGCATGGAATACACTTCTTCTCAATTTTTCCTAACTCATTATCCTTAGATATTTTGAGAGATAGGTCTCTTATACCCATTCGTGCATTGACCATGCTTAACCAAGCCCTTTCCATGATGATGGGGAAGTCACTTTTGCAGTTTTTCACCTTGATTACTAGAAAATCAATAGGATAGGACCACCCACAAATTGTGATCACAATGTCCTCTACTAATTACAAAGGGACTGTAATCAACTGATTTGCTAATTATAAATGGATGTTTCTTTTCTTAAGAGGTGGTAGGTTCCAAGCTTTATACATATCATGGGAGATGAAGTTAACTCTGAAACCAAAGTCAAGAAGAGCCTTGCATGACTCTTCTAGCAATTTGTAAAAAGATGAGTGGACTTCCTAGATCAGATCTTTTTGTAGAAAGGGTTCCAGCCTTGATCTACTTAAAAACAACATGAGTTAGCATTATAGTGTGAATCCAAGGTAGCACTTGGTTTGAAGGGTGCTTGAAGATATCTGATGCAGAGGATGAGGGTACTGGAGATATAGGGTGATCAGCTAGAGTAGGTTATGAGGGCTAGAGAGGACTACTAGGCTAGAATAAAGGTCATTTCCTTGATCGATTATCCAAACCCCTTCATTGAAAAACTGGTTATAAGTGAATAGCCCTTGTATCATTTTGTTACTATGACTATGGAGGAATTTCACCATGCATGGATGGAGCAAGAGGTAATTGGGTTGAAGGTGGATGTGTAGGAGTAAAGGGACGTGGAGGATGATAAGGATATGAATATCGATTTTCCCCTCAAGTAGATGGTGAATGTGTTTGGTGGTACTCTGGAGGATAATAGTGATGCTGGAATGATGCATAACTTGCTGAACTTCTAAGGGAGACAGGTTGCTAAGCATAATACCTGTATGAATCTGGTTGCCTATAAGAGTACTACTACCTTGGTGATGGCATTCCCCATGATTTTGGTTAGTACCATTGTTGGTACTGTTCATAAGGTTGTGGAGGAGTTTCACTTGGTTAGTAAGCTTGTTGTTGCTAGTGGAACTATCTTGGACTACCTTGAGGGTAAGGCAATCATCTTGGAGCTTGTCTACATGCTAGGCAGGGATTCAATGCATACACTCCAAACTCTTGTAAGTGTGACACCACAAGTTAACATCCCTTTGGATGTTCATATTGATAGATGTCACATTCAGTTTCATCATCAGGGTCAGACTTCACAACTTCCTCTACTATAGTAGCTTTGCCCTTACTTCTTTGGTAGGCACATTCAACTTCTTTTCACTGTCTACGATTATGATCACTACTTTGCTCTTTGGATTCTTTAACAATCTTCAAATTAGTTTGAAAATTTTCATCCAAAGAGTCCCATAACTTGTCAACCTTGGTTGAATTGTCAAAAAGAGATTTTTGGATAGGCAAGGTCTTTCTATTCACCAGTTCATCAAGTGGTGTCTCCTCCTCATCACAAAATTGGATGTCTCATTTTTTGATGGATGGATCCCTATTATACTCTTTAGCACTCTCCCTTTTTCATAAATCACATTCTTCTTTTTCTACCTACTCATTTATCCTTTGGATCTAATGAACTCTCATTTTAGACAACCTCCCTTGGGCATACATCCCAAGGGTTCTTCTTGTTTCTGCCCTGAGCCCATCTATGATATGGTGAAGTTGTTCCCTCTAAGAGTAACCATGGCTAGGGCATCTATGTAAGAGTGAATAGTATCGACCCATGACGACATCCAAGGGTTCATGTGCTTCTTGTTTCCAAACTTGGATTTGCCTTCTCAGAGACTCTCTAGAGTACATTTGATATTTGTCATTGAACGATTTTAATATGGTACTCCATGTTTGAATAAATTCTAGTTCTAAGGACTGGTACCAACTTTCAGCTTCCTTAATGAGTGTCCTTGGGAAAAGCTTGATTTTTTACCATTCATTCTCTATGTTTTGTAAGGCATAGGCATCTTGAAAAGCTTGTAGATGTGTTTGTAGATCAGAGTTGTATCCCCCCTTAAATCTTGGGTTATTGTTCATGTATAGGCACTTGATTCGACTATCCTTTATATGCCCTACAATGTTAAGCATAATTTAAGTTCCTAGTAAAGGTTCATCATCATTGCTATGTTGATGAGGCTGATGATGGTTTTAGCCAACCCTTCAATTTTGGTGGCCTTCATGATCATTATTATTTCATTGATCACCTTCTTCATGGTTATTTCAATGGTAGCTTCTATGAGAACTGCTAGATAAAGAGGAATGTTTGGAATTAGATGAAGAGGATGAAGATGAAGTTGAACTGCCACTACCACCACAGTTTTTACCACCACTCTTACACTTTTTATGATCTCCATCATTAGATCCCTTATTATTGCAATGTTCACCCAACTCCCTACTTTAGCTATCACTCTTTCTTGAACCCATTTTATGAATAGTTGATCATAGGGTCAAGTTCACACCCTCACCATTATTACCAGGTGGTGGAGAATCTTCATGTTGAGAACCTTCCAAGGGAGGGTCCTCATTATTCTCTTAATCTAGTAGGAACAAGGGGTTAGTGTAATGTTTCCCATTTGTGGCTTCATGGAGTCTCTCCTGATGTTTATCCAACTTACGTTGTGTTTTAGTGGGATGATAGTTCTGAGTGTCATATCCATCCACAATGTACTCTTCATGAAGATCTACTATGCCCAACTTCTTAAGGGTTTTAATTAGCATTCCAGGCATAGATCTATCAAGGGGCAAAACAACATTTCCCTCCATATCACACCATCAAATTTTTTCATCTTGATGTAGGATGAGGGTGAAATTTGGCACAAACTCATCTGGATAAGTGTATACCACCTTGCATTCCTATGCGACTAGTGGTTTAGTATCGTCATGCTTACAAGAAGAAGAAGACATTTTGTAAAACAAAATGAAATTGTTAGTTTTCTTTTATAATTTTATGTATAGTGGGAAAGTTATGACCTTAGGTTCATACAATGATATTAGTAATATTTACTTAGACCTAAATAGTACACATTCCATAAACAAAGTCCTCAACAATAATGCCAATGATGAGCTACAATGTACCCCTACACCCAACTATATGAATCATAAAGCGTTCACATGCGACTTGGTCAAATTCAGTGAAGTTTATCATTTCCAGTGTACTAGCCCTTTAGAAAAGTGAATCTAGCCTTAAGGTCAGTCATTGTCCTCCCAATTACACTTGTGACATTAGTTGGTATGGTTAAGTGTAATTGAGACATCTGATTTTTATCATTTTTTATTTTACATTTTGGGTGTTTGAAATGTAGATAAAATTAAGTTTAATTAATTAATCTAAATTGCTAATTAACAAATTGTTTAAATAATCCTAACATAAGTATCCATTTCCACTTTTTGTAGATGTCTTGAACCCACATATCTACTGTTGGGTGACCAAACACTAGGCTACTGGGCGTACCAAGCAATAACACTATTGGAATTACCAAGTGAATACATGCTATGCTTGAAGTGGTCATACTTATGTATTTGATCTATCTAGCTTAATAATCTCATTAACTTAATTGTTGGGAAATAATTGCAAAATATTGAGAATAATTAACAAATAATTGAAACCATTAAATGCATAAATAAAAGAGCTAATTCATCCAAAGTTCTACAAGGTTTATCAGAAAGCTCATCTTTATTGCAACTTTTGAATGGAAAAAATTGCAAGAGCTTTGCTACAATTAAAATTTGGACCTCCCATAAATGCTATGGGTAGGCATGTATTTATAGGCAACAGATAGACATCATGTCAACAAGGCATCATTGATTCAAGTTGAAATAACATCATCATCATCTAATATGAACTCAACCTCTTCTATGACATTGGCTTTGCCTTTACCCCAATGGTAGGCATGTTTAGCTTCCCGCCTTCTCCTACGGTCACAATTACTACTTTGCTCTTTGTATGCCTTTGCAATTTTTAGAGTTGCTTGGAAATGTTCATTCAGGGAGTCCTATAGTTTATCTACCTTGGCCAAAATTTTGGAGACAAATTTTTGAATTGGCAAGGTCTTTTGTTGCACCACCTTCTCAAGTGATGCCTCCTTCTCATTATCAACAAATTAGACTTCCCTTTTTTTGATGGAAGGATCTTGATTGTACTCCTTCACACTTTCTCTTTTTTTGAGCTCTTCTTCTTCTTTAGGAATTTTCCCAATGAGCCTTTGGATCCAATGGGCTCTAATTTCTAATAGTATCCCTTGGGCATAGACCCCAAGAGTTCTCCTTGTTTCTGATCAAAGCCCATCTATGATATGGCAAAGCTTCTCATTTTAAGAATAACCATGGCTAGGACATCTATGTAAAAGGGAATAATACCTATCCATGGATACATATAAGGGTTCATGTATTCCTTGTTATCAAACTTGAATCTTCTTTCTTAGTTTGGATACTCGAGACAACATCTGATACTTATCATTAAAGAGCTCAAGCATTGTACTCCATCTATGGATGGATTTTGCCTCCAAGGAGTGGTACCAACTTTCAACTCCTTTTATGAGTGTCTTAGGGAATAGCTTAAGTTTTTGCCATTCATTTTCTATGTTCTAAAAGGCATAAGCATCATGAAAGGCTTGTAGATGTTTATGTGGATTTGAATTATATACCCCTTAAAACTTGGGGATGTTGTTCATTTCCAACCTCTTTATTCGACTATCTTTCACATGCCTTTTTGTAATTCTGGCTACTTCTATGATGTTCAACATGTTTCAAGTAGCAAGAAAATGCTCATCATTCTCATGACCTTTGTAATGGCCATGGTGCCTATGATGCCCTTTGCTATCCCTTCTCTCATGGTGGTGGACCTCCCTTAAATGCCCACACCCTTGATCTTGATCATTCCAGCAAACTCTATAATCACAATAATCTCTATTCCACTAGTCATCTCCATCACAATCACATCCCTTGTGGATTTTATTAGAGCTAGAGGAGGAAGAAGATAATGAAGAAGGTGAAGAGGAATCAGGACTAGCATCGCAGTGCCTACCACACCCTCTTTGATGGTCATAGCCACAATCATCATCATGATGCCTACCTTTGTCCCTACCATGAATCCTATCTGTGGATCCCCCATGATCATAGGATCCATTCTTGCCTAAACCAGTATTGTTTATAGTGGAATGTAAGTTTTGTTTCAAGCCCTATTCATAAAAACCAAAGGGAGAAGAGTTAATGAAATAAGAACCCCTAGAGAAGGTATCCTCACTATCTTTTGGCCTAGCAAGAACAAGGGGTTATTCAACCATTTTTCCTTCATAGCTTCATAGCATTTCTCCTATTGCTAATCAATTTTAAATTATGCCTTAGTGGGATGGTAATCCTTAGAGTCATGATCCTGCACAACATATTCAGCTTGAAGACCCTATATGCCCAACCTCATGAGAGTTTGTTGGAGCATCATAGGAACTAATTGATTAGATGGCATTACAATGTTTCCCTCCATGTCTCTCCACTACATCTAGTCATCCTAATGTAGGATGAAGATGAAATCAAACACATACTCATCAATATGAGTATATACAACTTGGTATTATTAGGGCACTGCTTAATTTGATCATTCATTCCTTTGATTGGATGTATGCCCAAATTTAGGTGGAGAATCATTGCTATGAGAAGAAGACATCTTAAATTAGAAGAAAATTAATAGTATGTTTTTTAAAAATGTTATTACTGTTAGAATGATTATGAATTTAAGGTTAAATCCAATGATGTTAAATGATTTTTTGTTAAGTCCTAGATAGCACACAAAACTAACTAGAGTCCTCAGCAATGGTGCCAATGATGAGTAGTGAGTATTCTCTACACCCAACTATATGAATCACTAGCATTCAATGAGAAATCTAGTGAAATTCCAAATACTTTATGTTTCTTTGTACATTGGTTCTAGGAGGTGATACTAATCATTGCAATTGATGTCTTCCTAGTTCCACTTATGAAGTTCAAGGATATGGTTAAGTGTAACTGAGGTATGTGATTTTTTTCATTTTGTATTTTATGTTCTAAGTTACCTAAGAATAAAGAATAAAGAATAAATTGTTTAATTGCTAAATTAATCTAACAACTAGCTAATATTTAACTAATCCTAACATAAGCATTCATTTCCACTTACTGTACACATTTTGAACATGCATAACATTATTGGGTTACCAAACATTAAGCATTACTGGGATTACCAAGCATTAGACATATACTTGAAGTGGTTGTACTTATGTCTACTATTTAATTGCTATTAATTAATTAATTACTTAATTACTTAAAACATTAAAGGAAATTTCTTAAATATCAAATGCATAAAGGAAATAATTAATCTAGTCCAAGTGTAGCAAGGTTTGATTAGAAAGCTCATTTTTATTATCGCACACACTGAAGTGCTTAGCTACAATAGTGCTTGAATAAAAATTAGTATACTTTTTAACTCCTACTACATGCACTCAGAAAATATTCTAACTTTTGAGAGGAAAAATTACAAGCACTTCACTACAACTATGAAAGGAATGCCATAAATGTGACAAGTAGGTGCACATTTATAGGTGAAACAAGGTGCCTTGTTGATGAGTACACATCAACAAGTCAAACCTAGCATTAATGAGATCACATTGATGAGATCCTATTGATAGGGTCATGCCAATAAGATTCCATCGATAGGGTCACATTGACAACATCCCATTAACATGGCAAACCATACTCATCAACTTTCTTATTTGACATAAGAGAGATGGTATTCATGAATTTAAATTCCCTATAATCAAGTAGCTCTAGTGAATAGTTTTACTAGTATGATCCCTTAAATATTATAATGACCCCACTATCATGTTGTCAATGCTCACATGAGTTTGCAAATTGGTGTATATATCTAAAGAACATGGGCTATAATGTCCATTCATAAGGATCTTTATGGCTATTCTTATTCCTAGATGATATTTCCTACAAGGTCCTTAATGAGAATGTTGGAAAACCTTTAGTTTATTCTCCTTTGACACATAACATTTGACTATTTAACTATGGAAAACCCTACATAACTTTTCTACCACATACACCAATACCATTAGCTTCTTTTCTATTATGTTTTAATTTAGCTATGAACCTGTAATGTCTTGTCTTGCATAATTGATATAATATGAATGTTTTTTATCATCATAGCTTATAATGCATATTAGAATACATATTTAATGATGTGAAATGATCTAAATAAATTAAAAAATTTTAGTATTAAAATATCCATGATTTTCTTCTTTAACAACTCAAATACATTTTTACATTTATTAGCCCAAATGAAGGTTGCATCCCTCTTTATTATTTTTACCAATAGCCTTACAATCTTAAATAAATTCTTAAAGAAGTGTTAATAGAAGCCTGTGTGACCAAGAAAATATGGATTGTTCAACTTAGAAACGAGGTGGGGG
>MNCI01038015.1:357037-442829 GCA_015680685.1 Gnetum montanum
GGGGGGGGGGGGGGGGGGGGGGGGGGGGGTGGGGTGAGAGAGAGAGAGATGGGGGATGAATAAGTTCCCTAAATTAAAACATTTTTGAGATAAAGAACACATACCAAATTTAACATGGTTCCCAAACATGGGTATCCCACATTCTAAGCTTGTTGAATCCACTCAACCCTACATGATCTTAACAAGCTTAGAATGTGATTTCCAAGATCCCACAACCTTTACAACTTAAGCTCTACTCTAGAGTGTTGTGATGCTACACCAACACTCAATCCCATAGGATCTCAACAAGCTCAAGAAATATGCCTTCCTATAAGAAGCACATCAACCCCATAGGGCAACAAAAGAGAACAACAATTACAAGGGATGAATGCAACTTAGTTTGTTGATCCTTGTACTCGACATATAGCTCACTTTACAATAAATAAATGATAGAAGAATGAGATGCAACAATGATTATAATGATTCAAAATCTTGCCCTTTTCCCAATGATAATGATGTCTTCTTATAACCACCATGTTTCCAAATTCATCTTGAAACTCATGCAACAGATAGCTAATGGACATGGAAGATGTCTTGTTCATGATTAAGACGTCTTTCTGCATTTGACCTCCATTCTAGGAAGATGTCTTCTTTTGGTGAATGATGTCTTTCTATGACTGACCTTCCCTCTAGAAAGAGATCTTTGTCTAATGAAATATGTCTACTATTTTGCAAATATGTCTTTTCTTGTGTTGCCTTCATTTCTGCCAAGACGTTTATTATTTCTTGGAGACATCTTTCTTCAACCTTTCTTTGCACTTAAATTCTTCATTCCTTATTCATGTCTTTGAGCTTTTACAAGCCTTCTTATCTTAATCCACATTCTTGTACTACAAACACCACAATCACACAAGCACACAAATAACCTTTAACTTCATTTTACTTAGCGTTTTGACATACCAAAAGGTCAACAATCTCCCCTCTTTGGTGATGTTCAAAACTTAATAAAATGGATTAGTAGACATGCAAAATCTCCAAATATAACATAAACTATACTCTCCCCCTTTTTGAACAACATCAAAAAGGATTAAGCGCATAAACCAATTTCTAAAGAGACATAAAAGAGAAACACCATATAATATGCATAACTAACAACATGTGGCAATCTTAAGGAGATAAAAACATTTAGCTAAGCAAGAATATCAGTGAAAGAGTACAAATATTTTACCACTAAGTTCCATGAAGAGCTACCCCTTAGTTGTAATGAATGGATCTAAGCCTTTTAGTTAATATTCAATATTATGTAAAAGCTTAAAGCTTGAAGTTATGTATAATCCTTGAAGATCAAGTAACCTATCTCTAAACCAATAAGCCATTAGTAGTAAATATCGCATGGTTCTTTAATTTTCCAATATTCTCCTTCTTTTTAAAACATTAGCAAAATAATAATGCATAGAAATTTTTATGATAAGAAGAGTAAATGCATAGCAATATAACTTCTTAAACATATTTGTACTACGTGATTTGTAACAAGCCATGCTAAATTTAAATACCTGAACTATGAAGCATATCTCAAGGTAAAATATTCAAAAGATGTTTTGATCAAAGCATACTTTTACCTTGGATACTTTACCATAAAAAGAATAATCAATTTCTTCCTCATATTACTATGAGGAATAATATTAATTATTTTCATCCTTTCATAAAAATATAAATACTTCTTACTTCAGCTTGGTTTATAAATAAAATGAGAGAGAGCTTAAGTACTCAAAAAAATCATGTGAAGAGCACACATGCTTGAATATCAAATAGGTTAGCTGATGATGAATATCTCCAATACATTGATATCTACTTTTTTTTAGTTCAAAAAAAGGAGCCACAACTAATTCAAATAGGAAAAATGACATAAAATTAGATGTTAAAGACCAAAGATCGAGCATTTAGGAACAAGTAACCTATCTATTTGAAACAATTTTCTCATTAAAACTTGTATCTCTATACTCAACCAAAATTGTCTTGAAAAACATCAATAAAAGGATATGGAAGCCTATGAGTGAAACATGCATATTCTTCTTTCAGGACAAGGTACAACCAATCACTTTTATCCAAAACAAGATGGTAATCATGCTAATAGCTAATATGTAGATATACTCATATACCTCATTTTTACCAAAAGAGATCATGAACAAAAATCCAAGACTTTACCATCCTCTTAAAAGAAAAACACCTTTTGGTGTCCTTTTCTTGCTCATTTTGGAATATAATATTTTGTTATTTAAGTGTTCCTTAACAGAAGTCTCCAAAGACTCCCTCTACATTGGTGACCTCCAAGATGATGATAGATAATGAGGAACAGGCTCCCCCTACACATATGCAGCTCTTCTTGGACTTTTAAGATCATCTTGTATTTGTCAAGGAAGTAAACATTGTAAATAACCAAAGCACTACAATTGCAAGTCAGAATTAGAATCAAAGGTAGAGACTAAGGTCTCCAATCAGTAATATGGATAGTATATTCAAAGTTGTATCTACTTAAAATTCATGACTTATCATAACAATGGCTAAAACATCCCAAAGGACATGAGCTTAAAAATAGATCATCATAAGAAGTTCAACCCATGCAAGATTGAAGGCAAGACAAGAACTAAACTAAGATTATTATAAGATAAAGACAATTTCATCAAGCTCAAAATGACTATAAGAGATACTCTAACAAATCAGTCCATCAAATTTCTGATCTAGACTTAACATAAATTAAAAATAATTTTGGACTTTTCAAATCATATACTTATAAATTAACTAGCAAGCAAAGAGATGGAAACTTACGTTGGTTGTAGGTGAGAAGATAAGATTAATCATGTTTGAGATAAGTTTCCCTATCATGAAGTACCTCCTCATCCTTAGGTTCGTTTTTCATTAGATTGTTTATATGATGTCTCTGTTTGTTCATGTTCTTTATGAAAGAACCCTTGATTACTTATTTCATCATTTTTTATTCTCCACTTCTCTTCATTTTCAACTATTGGTGCCTGCACAATTTCCTTACCAAAGCCTTTTTGACAAGACCAAGTGTTAAATTTGTTTAGATCATCATGAGAATAGTTAAGGATTTGCTTCCTACCATAATTTTTACACACAAATAAAGTATTCTCCTCATGATTAATATTATCGAACCTAACTATGCTTGAGCTTGAACTTGCATCTTCTTGTGAGACTTTCTCCAAATTATTTGGCCATTTTTTAGGAGTCTTTTCTTCTTGAACCTTTCTGTAGTTCTTATTTAAAGAGGTTAGTTGTTGAATCTTAGCTTTTATGTTTTAGATCTCTCCTTTCACTTCAATGTGAATAGCATCTAACTTAGAAATTAGAAATTTCCTTGCCTTCTTAATCAAATAATGCAAAAGAAAAATTTCTTCTTTAAGTTCACTATACCTTTCATCACACTTACCACCTTGTTTAGCCATATGTGAAGAATTTTCATCTATAAGTGCCATGCATATGAGATGTGAATCTTTGGAAGAATTGCATGCTTCTTCTTCAATTTTCTCACCATCATCCCAACTTGAATAAAAGTTCATCTTTTTCAATTCCTCATCATTGGATTTGTTCTTTGGCTAAACCCTACTATCATTAGAACATTCAGAGGCCATATGGCCTCTTCCTCCACAAACCCAACATTCTATAAAAGAGAAATCTAAGTTAGAACTCAAAAATTTTTTACCTCTTTATCTACCTTTGAAAGGATTGGGCTTGTTATTTTTAAATGCCTCAGTTCTTCTTGTTAGTAATCATTGTAGCTTCCTTGAGAGAAAAGCAATCTCATCTTCACTACCCTCATCAAGCTCATTGAGTTCCTTCTCTTGGGAGGAAATATTTAGAGAAATAGGTCTTTCTTAGATGGCTCCTTCACTTATGAGATTTATTTCATAAGCAATGACAACACTTTGAAGCTCTTCAAATTTCAAAGTTGAGAAATTTCTGATTTCTTCCATAGCAGTGACCTTCAGTTTGAATTGCGACTATAGAGTTCTAATCATTTTGATGATGGCATTGCTTTCAAGAAAATATTTTCCAATTTCTCTAATAGCTACAACAATATCATTAGCTCTAGAGAAATAATAATTTATTTTATCACCTTCTCTCATTTTAAGCTTATCGTATTCACTTTGCAAAACTAACAATTTCGATTACTTAACAATAGAGATTCCTTTATAAGTAGCTTTTAAAGTTTTCCAAATTTCTTTAGTTGTTTTACATCCTACGACTCTTTTAAATTCAGATTTATTCAAAACACAATATAGACAATTCTTTTCTTTTGAATTAAACATCAACTTATCTTTCTCCTCTTGTGTCCATTTGTTGCAAGGCTTGATGATGTCGATGAAGCTGTTAATAGGTGAAGCATAGCCTTCAAAGATTGACTCCCAAACTTCAAACTCCATGGATTCAAAGAATCCTTGCATTCTAGTTTTTCAATAGGTGAAGTCAAATCCATCAAACATGGATGAAGATACTTACTAGGCTAACATTAGATACAATGCCATATTAAAATATTTATTTTTTATTAATTTTAAAAATTAATTTTTTAATTTTATTTTTTCTTAATAGAATTACCTTTCTTGCTCAACCATGTCATACCCTTATGAGAATAAATATTTAACAATCATTCTTTTAGAAACCATCCATTTTCATTACCAACATCTAGAATATAAAACCAAAGAGGAAGATCCTACCAATTTGGAGATAAGCTAGATCTAGATCTACACTATTACTAAGACATTGATGAGAGCTTAGTTTCAAATGTTACTTAAACTTTTGCTTAGATTCCATTATTGACCTTCAATTTTACCTAGGGTTTGAAGCCTATTTGGGAAATTCTAGCCACATGAAGGTTTCTAGATGCAACACTATCTTTTCAAGTAAAAAATGTTGGTTCTTTGCTATGAATTATGGGTTTTTGGTATGTTTTCTCCATGCACATTAATTTTTTTATCTCTATTTACTTAACAATTGATTGATGAAATGTCTATTTGTCAAATCTAATTATTTTATAAATATTTTCTAAGATCTAGCATTTTTCTAAGGTTTATTTTTATGCATGATATGTGAGAAATTTTTTTGGCCTTTTTCAATTTTATTTTGACTCTAATTTGATTTTGTTGAATGTTTTTGTCATATAACTAGGATTTTGAGCCATGATTTATGTTTTAACCCTAAAATGATGTTGAGCAGTAACAACCTAGAAGACAAAGTTGCTCAACTCGTTAGCGTATATCTTTAGTCATCCCTCTCTCTATTGTAATCCACTTTTGAGGTCATGACGAAGGTTGGAACATGTGATGACATCATTTTTTGGTTCAACATGAAAAATTAAGCAACTTTTATATAGTAATTCCAAAACTCCAAGCATTAAAAAATTGAGAAAATAATTTAAAAATGTAGCTTCTAGGACTTCCTAGAACACTTAAGAATTTGAAAAAATCAACTCATTACATGTTTAGATTTTTAATAGCTTAAAAAAACCTTTAAGAGTTTAAATTTCTTTTTGTCATTTA
The DNA here is from genome assembly GCA_015680685.1 of Gnetum montanum. Lineage (NCBI taxonomy): Eukaryota > Viridiplantae > Streptophyta > Gnetopsida > Gnetales > Gnetaceae > Gnetum > Gnetum montanum. The sequence continues at coordinate 362,572 of MNCI01038015.1, forward strand.
TTTGCATTTTTTAGTTAGCCTTTTGAATATGCATCTTTAGTTTTTTGCATTTTTGGCCATCACAAATTCATACTTGGTAGCACCTTCCTTGGATTTAGATCATTCATTTTGTTTATGTATCAATTTGAATATCTTTTCCTACTACCAAGGACTTTGTTTATATATATATGATTTTGATGATTATTTGGATTTGGACTTTTGGGTTAGCAATACTTACATGGGTTTCCTTTCTCGATTGGTATTCTAATAATTTTTGCAATGCTTATGTAGAATAAATTTCTTGTTAAGAAGCCAAATACTTATGTGTGTTACCTTTTTCGATAAATATCATTTAATTTTTTGTACTGCTTATTCTAGTTACCTTTCTTGATAAGGAACTTGATACATATATGGTACCTTTCTTGGTAAGTATCATTTATTTAGTTTTGATTTTATTTGGGTTTGTGGAAGGTGTTGAAACCTTTTAAGTATTTAGTATTTTTCATAATTAACTTGGAATTTGTTACATTTTTTACTTTTGTTAATTTGGTATGTTTGTATGTTTTGGTACTAACTCTTTGCTTATAGTTACACCTTGTGTATGATTCTCTAACTATCAAATGCCTAAAACCAAAACCCACAAGGGAGAATTGTGTAGCTTATCTTCCCTACTTAATTTTAGAATTGATTCACTTGTGTTTTTTCACCCTCCAAGTGATTCAATTAGTAATGAGGATAATTCTTAGAAGCTTATTTAATGCACTTTTAGTTTAGCCTTTAAGTTGCCATTTATCTATTATTTTTCTAGTAAGTTGTAATGTTCAATTGTGATTTTTGTATTATGTAATGTTCACATTTGGCTATAAGGATTCCTTTTGTATTTTCCTATCTTTGATGTAGGCCTAACTTGGTCATGAATTTTATTTTACTAGTTTTAGTTTATTTTTAGTTATTTTTATTCAATAATTTTATTATCATTGGAGTTTAATGTCATTTGATGTTATATTTTTCTAATTATTTAATTTTGATATTTAATTTTGTTGTATTTTTTGATATCCTATTAATACTATTTTTTCTTAGGCAATAGGTCTTTTGAACTATTTTATTGTCACTATTTTACAGCATTTTCCCTTTTCCTCAATAATTTTGTACTCATATACACTTTTTTTATGGATGTCTATTGCTTTTCTTATCATATTTTCTTGGCATTCATTATTTTTCTTAAGAAAAAATTCTATATTTTTTGTATTTTTCTAATTTTTTAAGTAATATCATTTTAGCCTAAGCATGTTTAGTGAGGTGTTACACTTGGCAATCTCCTTAAGCTTTAGATTTAGCTTGCATTGGGGTTGGTGTCAAAGCTTCACTCTAAGGTTTGTGTATATGTAGTATTTGCATATACATTGATTAATACCTATGATTTCATTGTATGACTCAGCAAAGGCTATTGACCATCTCAAATAACTTTTTTTTTTATTTTCTATCCATTAGACATTTATAATTATTAGCTTTTCATTTTCTAAGAAAACATACTTTAAGGATTCTAGTAATATTTTAATCTTGATAGGTTTCTACATTTGTTATTTTGAAATTTCTAAATTTTCCTAGTTAATTCTTCTTCTTGTACAAATCTATCTTGGAAACCTTTTTATTTGATCCCTTTATCTCATCTAATTTATGCTCATAATAACTAGAAAGCATCTTTGTTAGTTTCATGCATATTTTTGATTTGTTATCTTCTTTTATCATTAGTCATTCAATTTCTTTTTGTTTAGTGGTTTCTACATATAGGTACTTTTGCATACACACTTGCCCTACACAATCACTACATGTTAAGATTGTATTTTGTTTAATGTTTTAAAGCTTTTGCACATACTTGCAAAAGATGGTTATGAAAGCCTAAACAACTTTAAGATAATTGAAAAATAGCAGAAAACCTAAACTAAAAACTTAACTAGAAAATAGAGTAGCTATGAATTAAAGAATAAATAGAAATAGAGATTTTAAGGTGAGTCATATACTATATTTATTGATGTACTCCATCATAAAACTCTTCCCAGATCCTAGGAGGTAGAGTAATTTTATTAATCTAAAAAAATAAAGCTATAGGGCATCTTTTAGAGTCTTAGAATAAGCACAACTACTAAGTTCCAAGTCCTAATGATTATCTTTCCAAGCTCAAAATAAGAAATACAAACAATACATTCTCTCAACTTAGAGACACAAAATTTATAGAACTTTTTGAGAGAAAGAGGATAAATTTTTTCAGTGAAGTGAGAATGAAATTGAGAGGCAAAGAAGAATAGAGTAAAGAGAAATTTCAATTCAAGTACTAGGGGACCAAAACTCAAACTATAATACCAAGGACGAGATAAATACTTTATTATATCACTAGCATTCATCATAGTCATTTTTAGAGATATTCCTCAAGCCATTATTGAGATAGAGATGGTGAAGCATGGGAGGGAAGAAGTTATAACTATTGCAAATCCATTGGAGAGAAGCTAATGAATAAAGCTGAAAAAATAAAGATATAATATTATTTCTTATCATTCATTAAACTTTTGATATCAAGTTAAAACATGCATTAAACCTTAGTAAATATGTAGTAATTTATCTTTTCGTTTTGGTTCTAATGACTATGGACCTTTACACACTCAAAGGTAAAAGCTTTTTTCTCACTCATTTAATTTTCTGCACACTTGTACTTTCAATTAATGAGCTTAAGTTTAAGATTTTAGTTTCCTATTTTAGTGAAATAAGCTCTACTAGCTTAGCAAAAAATCTTTTAGTTAATTGTGCAATTTCATATTTGGTTTAAGGACTTTGATGTGATAAGGCTTTGTCCTTTTTGATGCTTGAGCTCAATAAAATAAAAATTAGGTTCTAAATGGTGTCTTTTTAAAATCTATGTTTGTCCTTAGTCAACACTAATCCACATAGCAAAGACCTCTTTTTTGAACCCAAACTTTACTCTAAGAGCTTATTCTATTTACTAGCCAACTTGAAGTTGATGTGATAGGCCTAAGTTGTTTGATATTGGAGCTCTTGTAGAACCAAAAAAATGGTTCTAGTGCCTAATTCTAGAGTTTATGTATCCAAAGCTCCTTGAGAAAACACTTGGATCTAAAACAAGCTATGCTTCCCAAAAGCTTACATGGCAAAGAAGCACTATTCTTTATTGAAACTCTTATAGAACCAAATTTGGTTCTAAAGCCTAGTTCATGATTCTAGTTTCTTACACAACCAAGGCCAAGTTAGATTAAGAAACAAAAGTGCACATGATTTTCTTACATGATATAGAGCTTTAGTAAAACTGAAAAATGGTTCTAAAGCCTTTTTGTTCTAGCAACTTAATGGTTCTAAGAAATGTACAACTAAGACTAAGCTAGATTAAAAACTAATAAAACTCATGTTTTGGTAGGATTTGTTTCAAAAGGATTTAGGTGCATAAAATGCTTATGTCCTAGAGCTATTTTGCATGAGCCTTCATAAAGCCAAAAAATGATTTCGAAGCTTGATTTCAAGTGTTGAGCTAGATAAAAAATTTTAAAACATGTGATCCTAAGAAAGGATAAGTTTAGTTCTAAACAATGCTCATTTAAGAATCTTACATGACAAAGAAATACTATTAATTTCTAAAGCCCTTGTAGAACAAAAAGTTGGTTCTAGTAGCTACTCACGAAAGATGATGAGTCTAAAGGATGATGTGACAAATCCAATCAAGGTAGTTCTTTGTAGAACCAAAAATAATTTTATTGGCTAGTTCTAAAGGATAACATAGAAGATAGGTTTTTAGGGAGGGAATTTTTTTTCTTTTTGAAAACCAAGCTTACACATTCACTATGTGGCAACTAGAAAGGAAGCTAGAAAAAATATGAAAGCTTGAACTTAAGACCTCACATAATTTGCTATTTGAAAATGTGTTTCTTTGGGATTTGGCTTTCTTGAAGAAAGCTAAATAAAGCTTAAAAAATCCAATAATTCTTCATTGCTATTTTTCACATGGATCACAAGAACTATCTACTAATGATGATCATCATTGTCCACCTTCTCCCAATGAAAAAGTGATCAACTAATCTATAAGCTCTAGCTTAATGTTTGTCTTCTTCATTAGTGGAAAGTTCTAGGCTTTGTACATTTCTTAAGAGATAAAATTTAGGCTTGATATTAAATTAAATAGATCCTTGCAAGGTGGATTCCTTACAATTAGTAAGTAAATAAAGGGACCTCCTAGATCTCTTCTCTTCTCTAGAAGAGTCCTTTCATTAATCCAATCAAATACAATATCTATAAAAATGGAAATTTTATTATTAATATTTTGAGCTATAATCATTATTAGTTTTTTGTGACATTGGAAGGAAAATATATGAGGATTGGAGTTGCAACCTATGAATACTACATTAATTTAGGTGGGTTGGCAAGTCTACTAGCTCCATCAGTAAACATGAGAACCACTTTCAAGAAGGGTGAATCCTAGGCTTACACTCTAAACTACTAGCATTATCATACACCTAAGTGTGGATAGTATGATAGCATTCTTTCATTGTGGCTATGATGATGACTCATCTTATATTAGTAGTGATGGCATAAGTGGAAGAGATGTGTGCAAGTGATGCAAATAGTATGAGGACTAATGGGAGGCATAGGATGGTGATTCAACACATGGTTTTGTAGGTTTGTGATATTTAGAAGATAAAATTAGTGAGTAGGAGCATGAGTTATTAGATCATTATGTAAAACATGTTTTTGGACATAATATCCATATTAATCTAGTTAATGATAGGAATACTACTACCTTAATGGTGTCATCCTGAATGAATATGGTTCTTTCCACTACCACTAATATTTTTCTTGAGGCTAAGGAGATGCTCTACTTGGATATTATTGCTATTGGTAGGACTATATATAATTTCCTTAAGGATAAGATAGTCTTCTTAGCATTTATTTCTTCATAAACATGGTATTTAAAGCATATGTTAATGATTCCTATACTACAAAAGTCATATCTAACTTAAAAAGGTAATCACCTTGAGGATGTTAATGTTGGCATATGTCACAACAATTATCTTCTTCTAAATCCAAATTAGAAAACTCCTACATTGTTATAGTCTTGTTCTTTTACTAGTATGTATTCTTCCCTATTTATTTTTCTTTCTTCAATCTTGTTTCTTGGCTTTGGCTTCCTTTGTATATTTCTCGACAATTTTTAAAATGGATGTAAACACTTCATCCATTGAATCCCACATCTTATCAACCTTTGTAGTAATTCTTCTAATGGAATTTTGCATAGATAACAACCTTTTCTAAACACTTCATTTAGGTTAGCCTCTTATTGCATGTCACAAGCATGAACATCCATCTTAATATGGAATGGATCCTTATTGAAATCTTATGAATTATCTCTCCTTCTTAGTTCTTTCTCTTCTTTAGCCACTTGATCAATTAGCCTTTGAGTCTGATGGGCTCTCAGTTCAACTAGTCTTCCTTGATCATAAATTCCAAGAGTCTCTTTGATTCAATAACTTATCCCATCTATGATATGACTTAGATACTTATTTTTAGGAAATTCATGTCCTATGCATTAGTATAAAAAGGAGTAGTACATTTTAAAAGTTGCATTAGGGTGTTCATGATTCCCTTAATTCCATCTCTAAATTTACTTTATCAAATTTAACACTCTCAAGTAAGTTTGGCTCCTCTCATTAAAGAGATCAAGCATTGTAGTTCACTAGTGCATTGAATTAGGTTTACATGATCTATACTAACTTTTAGCTTCCTTGATAAGTATTCTCGGAAATAACTTCAAGTTCTATCATTTTCTTTAATATATTTTAAGACATAAGCATCATGCAAGACTTATAGGTGATGTTAGGAATTTGCATTATAGCCTTTCTCAAACTTTGAGATGGTGTTCACATCTAGTCACTTAATGCAACTCTCTTTCTAATGCCTAGTAGGAATTCCCACTACCTCAGAAAATAGAATCACGATTCTTATTTTCAATAATTTTTTGTCATCTTCATCTAGTAGGTTAAAGTCATCATCACATATAAAATCCTTGCATATCATATCATGATGATTGCTTCTTCTTTATCTTCTATGTATTATTTTCTATACTATTTCATGGTGATGACCTTTGTTTCGATAAGGATTTCTTATGAAGTTGTTATTAGGTATCTATCTTGATTTTTGTTTGGTGATCTATCTTCTTTGCCATGTTCATTCTCATTAAATCTAAATGATGATGAATAAGAAAAGACAATGGGCTAGAAAAACTATATTGAGTTTATCTCCTTTTACTTCTACTCTTGGTTTGTTGATGGTCCTAATCCTTAAAGATCTCCTTGTTTTTGGATCTTAGCCATCTCTTGTTGGATTTCTTACCAAGATTGAATGTAGCCTAAGATGCCACAAGTCCTTGGTATTAAAGATAGGAGAACAAGATATGGATTGCTAATGATGGGAACTCCTAGACCAATGGTACATGTCCTTCATCTCTGATTGGGATATTAGGAGTATCACATACTTGATCTTGTTATGTTTATATCTTGTCTCCATCTAATAGTCTAAATTATGTTGGGCCTTCATAAGTTGGTAAGGCATAAACATATGCTTATTGATGAATCAGGTTTTCATCTACTCCGATGTTAGGTAGCCTCGATGTTGGGTATTCGATATCAGAGCCAACATGCAATGTCAGATATCTGATGTCGCAGGGTATACGCTAGCCTATAAATATAGTGCTTGGGCTCATGATTTTGATATTAGTTTTTGTCATAGTTAGCGAAGCTCTTGCAATTTTTTTTCATTAGAGTTAGAATATTTTCTGAGTGCCCGTAGTAGAAGTCTGAGTGTGTACAGATCTTTATTCGAACATTGATGTACAGTAGTGTGACAGGAATAAAAACAAGCTCTTTTGATAATCCTTGTGGCACTAAGAATAGATTAACATTTCCTTTTATGCACTTTAATTTAATGAATTTAAATTAAGAAATTAATTTCCAGTTGTTAATGAACACAAGCACAACCACTTTGAGCATACATATAATGCTTGGTAACCTAGCAATGCTTAACGTTTGGTAGCCCAACTATGCTATATGCATTCAAGATGTGTTCAGGAAAGTGGGATGGGTACTTGTGTTAGGCTAGCTAGGTAATAGACAAATTAGATCCTAAATTACTCTACCTTTCATTATTTTTGTAGGTAATTAAACTTGTAGATCCTAAAATGATAAAATCATGTACCTCAATTACACTTAAACTATATGTTTGAGCTTCATAAGTGTAGTTGAGAAGACAACAAACATTCTCAAGGCCCATTTTACTTCCTAGAAGAACTAGTGCACTAGAGAACTATAGGTCCATGAAATTCAACAATCACGTGTGAACACCTTAGTGATTTGTACAATTAGGAATAGGGGTACCTTGTCACTCATCATTAGTGCTATTGCTATGGATCCTTTTGGTTGTTTCATGTGCTATCTAGGATTTAGTAGAAATCATTCAAAATCATTGGAATGAACCTAAGAGTCATACCATATTTTACAATTACTACAACAAAATTTAAAATCACACTACATTTTTACCATCTAATTGAAAATGTCTTCTTCTTACATGAGTGCTTGCCTACCCAAGTCTAATGAAGCTCATCAGTTGGTGCCTTATTAATATCGAATGGTATATGCTCATCCTAATGAGTATGTACCTAATTTCACCTTCATCCTACATCAGGAAGAATAACTGTGGTGGCGTGACATAGAGGGCAACATTGCGTTGCCACCTGATCAATCTATTCCTACAATGCTTCACCAAATGCTTATCTATTTGGGTCTTTAGGAACATCATGCTAAGTATGTTGTGCTAGATAGAGATGCTAGGGATTATCATCCCACTAAGGCACAACATCTCTAGGATCACTAGTTAGAGCAACATAATGAATTTGCTAAGGGAAAAGGATTTAATGATTTCCCATTCCTGCTATACCAAAATGATGGTGGGCAATCCTTCTCTGGGGGTTTTCCATTTAGTGAAATTCCTCTCTTTAAATTTAGTGAAGATGGTCAAAACTAGAACTTGTAGTCCACAATTCACAATGCTAGTTCTGGTAAGAATGGATCCAATGACAAAGAATGATCCAAAGAGGCAAGTCAAGGCAAGGATGTAGACAAGAAACAAGATCATGATTGTGGTTGTGATTGTCAAAGAGATGGTAGTATAAACTATGATGGTGCTATTCCTCCTTCCTATTCCCCTTTATTATCATCATCTTCTTCTTATTTTGGCTCTGATTGCAATCACAGGAAGAGAGATCATGATGGAGGTGATCAAAATGACCAATAGGATTGAAATGACTGAAATGACCATCGAGAAAGGCAAGAATAAGGGCATGGACATTCAAGAGAGGCACATCATCATGAATGAAGGGGTAGTAGAGGGCATCATAAGCACCATGATCAAGGCCTTGATGAGCCTTTACTTGCTACCTGAAGTATGCTCAATATCACAAAGGTAGTACGAATTCTAACAAGGCACTTGAAGGATAGTCAGATCAAAAGGCTGGACATGAATAATATTCCTTGATTCAAAGGGGGATATAACTCTAATCCATAGAATCATCTCTAAGATTTTCAAAATGCATGTATTTTTTAGAACATAGAGAATGAGTGGCAAAAGCTTAAGTTGTTCCCATGGACACTCATCAAAGAAGCAGAAAAATGGTATCGATTCTTAGACCTAGAATCTATTAGACGATGGAATACCATGCTTAAATTGTTCAATGATAAATATCAGATATATGCCATAGTGTCAAACTTGAGAAGGTAGATCCAAGGATGGAAAGAAGAAACATATGGACCCTTGGATGCCACCATCGACCGATACTAATTCTTAATGCACAAATGTCCTGGCCATGGTTATTCTCAATTGGATCAACTTTACCGCATTGTAGATGGGCTTCAATCAAAAATGAGAAGAATACTTGGTGTCTATGCCCAAGGATGACTATTAGAATTATGTCCCTATCAGATACAAAGACTAATTGAGCAAGTAGCTAAAGAGGAAGGTGAATTAAGAAAAAGAGAAAGTGTAGAAGAGTACAATTGCGATCCTTCCATCCAAAAGAGGGAGGTTCCATTCTATGAAAGTGAGGAAGAATCTGCATTTGATGAGGCAGTGAATAGGAAAACCTTGCCACTCCAAAAATTTCAATATGAAATTATGACCAAGGTTGATCATTTATGGGGCTCCATGGATAGTAGATTTCAAGCTATCTTAAAAATTTCTGAAGAGTCCAGAGAACAAGGTAGTGATTATGAGCATAAGAGGGGAAAGGAAGTTAAACATGCCTATCAAAGAGGTAAGGGAAAGATTGCTGCAATAGAAGAAGTTGTGAGAAGTAAATTATATGACGATGGTGGATGTGATGTCTACCAATATGTACATCCTAAGGGATGTTGCCCCATAGTCTCACATTTATAGGAGTCTGGGGTGTATGCCTTGAATCCATGACTAACACAAAGGAAAAAATCTAGAAAATTACCTTATCCTTAAGATAATTTTAGGTAGTTCCACTAGCAATATAAATATTATCTAAGTGAAACTCCACTGCAACCATATGAGTAGTATCAACAGTGACAGCAACCACAATCATGGGTGTTGGTGCCACCAAGGAAATAATACCCTTATAGATAACCTGATCCATATGGGTATTATGTTCAGCAACCCTTGTCTCTACATGATTCCTCTAATCACGTTTCTACATTCCAATGTCACTACTACCCTTCTAATAATTACTAAATGCATTCTCCACATGCAAGGAGGGATACCACCTCTTGTCCTTATCCTCCTCCTATTCCTACACATCTTCCTCCCCTAATCACATAGTTACCACCTGGTCCACCTATGCAGGGTGAACTACTAGCTCTGCCACAACAATGCAACGCTACTAGGGATATTAATATACAATCAATTAATCAACTGAGTGGTTCAGATACTCGATCAAAGAAAAGATCTTTCTTTCAACAACAAAATCCACCTAAGCCCTTAAATACACTTGCGGTTGACAACCTTGTTCCTCTATCTTCCTTTGCCTCAAATACCTTCGAGTTCCCTTCAAACCAAACATCACCTAGGATCCATACTGTTATGCTTACTCACACCATATCTAATTGGATCCATGCTAGAAACCTTCTTAGGAAGTTAGCAAATCCTAGAAGCCCTTTGATTTATTTGCAGATCATGGGGAATGAACCATGCAAAGCTCTTTTCAACTCAAGTTTTGGTATTAATTTAATTTCTCATGAGATGTATACTGCATGGAACCTACCTCCTTTAAAGAAGAGAAATATCAAATCAGAATTGGTAGACCAATCCATCACTATTTCATTAGGACTAGTAGAAGACATTGTGACCACTGTCTATGGGTAGTCTTATCATACCAATTTCCTAGTGATCAAAGTGAAGAATAGCAAAGGGGATTTTCTAATCATCATGGGAAGGGCATGGCTTATCACCATTGATGCAAGAATAGGCATCAGAGATATTTCCTTAGAAATATCTAAAGAAAATGCATTTGCAAAGATTGAGAAGAAGTGTGTTCCATGTATCACATACAATGATATAGGATGCAATTATGTGCAGAAACTTTAGGCCATATAATAAGCATCTATCTCTGCATACAAGTAGTGTGCACCAGAAGTAGAAATTCTAAGGTGTATCTATACAACAACCATAAAAGAGGAGGACACCCAGTGGCTGACTGCTAATTATGAGAGTAGCACACTTTGCATAGAACTAACTGAGAGCCTGACATGTGCATATGTCATAGGTATGGATGAACTAGAGCAAGTTCATCACCAACTCTCTAATGATGCAAATGATGATACCTATTTGGGAGAGTTGGAAATTCCTAGAAATTTTAAGTGAGAGACCCTTGAACTGAAAATGCTAACAACCAAAATAGAATATGTGTTTTTAAAAAATGGGAAGCTAGTCATAATCAATGCAAATATTTCTCCAAAACAGAAAAATGATGCTATTGAATCTAGTTGAAAAATGGTTAGTAGCCTTTGCTTGGTTATATCCTAAACTCACAAAGATTGATCTTAGGATATGCCAGCATCACATCTACACTGATCTGACTATGAAGCCAAAGAGATAGCCATAGAGATGATTGAACTCAAAACTGAAGAAAACCATCAAAGAGAAAATTGAACAACACCTCAAGGTAAGGTTCATTTATTCAATTTTGGATAGTAAGTGGGTTAGTCCTCTTGGGACTATGCCAAAGAAAGGTGGCAAGTGGCACGTTTGTATCAATTTTTGGCTACCAAATATGGAAACATTCAAAGATCACTTTTTTTTTTCATTTGTTGATCAGATGTTGGACACAATATCTAAGCATTGTTGCTATAGTTTTCTAGATAGTTATAGTGGTTATAACCAAATTTAAATTGCACCAAAGGACCAAGCCAAAAAAACAATCACAAGTCCCTGGGGGACTTTTACATATTGCAAGATACCTTTTAGTTTGTACAATGCTCCTACTACATTCCAACGCTTTGTTCTAAGCATTTTTCAATAGCAACTTGGTAGTGGTGTAGAAGTTTTCATGAATGACTTCTCCACTTATGTGGCTACATTTGAGCAAGCCCTGGACCACCTTGAGCAAGTACTAAAACAATGTGTTGAGACAAACTTCAGGCTCAACTAGCAAAAGAGTCATCTAATGGTCTAGAAAGGCATTATATTAGGACACAGGATATCACAAGCAGGAATTGAGGTACACCCTGAGAAAATAAGGGTCATCCAAGGAATAACTTGCAACTAGAAACTATCAAAGATGTTTGATCATTCCTTGGACATATTGGCTACTCTTGACGATTCATAGAGAATTTCCCTAAGATCACAAAGTTGTTGGTGGAGCTGACAAAAAAAGATGCTTCATTTATCTAGAACATAGAATGTGAAAAAGCATTCCAACAACTAAAAGAGAAACTTGTGGAAACTCAATGTTTACAAGCATCTGATTGGTAAAACCCTTCCACATCATGATGGATGCATCAAATTATGCATTAGGAATCATGCTTATGCAGATGGACAATAAGAATTTTCCATACTACATCCATTGTGCTAGCTAAAGCATTGTGGGTGCATAACTAAACTACACCACCATAGAAAAGGAATTGATGGTAGTGTTATTTGCTCTAGAGAATTTCAAGCATTATGTGCTTGGATATAAGGTGTTTATGCACAAGAACCACAATGCCATCTTCTTCCTGATGAACAAGCAAACAATAAGCCCTCATGTCATATGGTGGTTGGTGATCTTGCAGGAATTCAATCTTATGATGGTAGATCAAAAAGAAATAAGAATGTGGTTGCTAATCACTTCTCTTATTTGCAATGGAACAAAAAAGAGGAAGAAAATCCACTATCTGATATGTTTTCTAATAAACTCCTCTTTGCTAGGGCTATAACTGAATAATTGCCTAATGAGCCTAAATGGTATGATGGCATTCTCACTTATTTTCTCACCCAAGAGATGCCACAAGGATGCACCACTAGAAGAAATAGCAGTTTCTCTACTAGGTAAAACACTTCATGGAGATCAACGACACCTCTACAAGGTGTGTATTAATGGCCTGGTTTGTTAGTGTGTCCCTAATGTTGATCAACTATGCATTCTCCAAGATGCTCATGAAGGTCCTTGTGGAGGACACTATGTTGGGAGATGCATAGCCATTAAAATCTTGATGGTAGGGTACTATTGGCCAACAATATTTAGGGATGCTCACCATTAGGTCCACTCTTGTGAACAATTCCAATGATATGATGGAATGACTACTCAAATGGAGGGACCTCAATAATGGATTCAACCATTGGAACCCTTCGACATTTGGGGCATTGATTTCATGAGTTTCATCACACCCATGTCAAATGGAAAAGCATACATCATAGTCACTACTGACTATTGTAAAAAATGGGTAGAAGTAGTAGCTGTCATTAACTATACATCTTCTACTGCTACTCGGTCTATACAACAAAATGTTGTAAATAGGTTTGGTCCACATGCATTAATTTCTAATAATGGAACTCACTTTAGAGGCACTACTTTTCAGAAGCTCATGCAATGCTTGGGGTTTGAACATAAACTCACGACACCCTACCACCCCCAAGAAAATAGTAAAGCTAAGGTTACCAATAGGGAAATTACAAGGATTCTAACAAGAACTATTAGAAAATATAAAAAATACTAGAGAAAAAAACTCAATGCTGCCCTTTTGGCCTACCTCTCAACATGGAAACTTCTTATAGGCTATTCTTCCTATGAGCTTGTGTATGGGAAATTACCAATACTTCCTATTCAATTTGAGCTTCTTACACTTTCAACAGCTTGTGACCTTGACCCTGACTTGAGTCTAGCATAAAAAAAAAGAGAGTAATGAATCTCAACTTGCTAGATGAAAATTGATTGGTGGCCCTATCATCTAACAAGTTGCAGAAGGCCTACAATAAAAAGTGCCACAACCTTAAAATCAAAAAGGTCAAACTTCAACCAGGAGATAAGGTTCTCTACTGGAACCCCACACATGTACCTTAATGAACTAAGTTTTAAATGTTATGGGAATGACCTTATATAATTTATGAAACTTTTTCTTCTGGGGCCATGATTATCTACAAACCTACAAGCCCAGACAAGAAACAGATGGTCAACATCTAATAAATCAAACCTTTCCACAAGCCTAAACCAACTAATACAACAAACACCTCATCAGATGGACAACCATGTGCCATATTTCAGATCTCCTTCTTTCAACTTAATTGTGGGGGAGATGGCCACCCATGTTAACCATATAAGCAAATCCTTAGTTTTTCATCTTTTTTTTACACATTTTTGTTTTACAAATTTTTATTTTACACATTCTTTATTTTACATCTTCTTGTTGTCATGTTATTAATCTTTTTTAGTTTTTGTTTTACACCATTGTTAGTACATTTGTTATTTCATAAATATTTTACACTTTCTTTTATATTTTCTTTTCTTTTCTTTTGATGTGATTTTATAACTTTTTGTTAATAAGTGCCAGGCATAGTGGTAATTTGTTACTTGATGGTGGTATGTACTATTTTGTTATTTAGTTTTTGGTGTATGGATTATGGCTTTGAATTTCATTACAGATGATTAGAACATGGTTTCTTTTTCATGTAATAGGTAGTGAGTCCACAACATCCACCAATCCACAAACTCTATGGTTTTCCTTAATCTAGAAATGTGTAATCCCTTTTTCATTAATAAAACATTAACTAATTTGTGACATTGGTAGTTTCCAAAATTGGAAAGGATTTAAAGGTTTGAACAAGGTGTGACTTCAAGGGGATTTGGTGTTCTTTGTGCCTTTCTGTTTGCTTGGATGCATATGTGTTTTCATGGATTTCTTACTATTGAATGTTGACCAATAAAAGGAAGTTGAATAAGTCTTTGCATGGTGTTCTCATCAATAAAAAATAAAAAAAATATGAAAATTCAAAGCACACCTCTTAGACACAATAAATGGGCTACAAGCACTAGTTATGGAACTAGAAAAACATGTTACCCATGCCTAAAGGTCCCCTCTACCTAAAGCCCTTCCTCACTTCCTACTTCTCTTTTCTTCTCTAATAAGAAATAGTGGTTTTTTTGTGGGAGCACTCTTGTGTCTCAAGGGTATGGACTAATCTTAGAGTGGAAATACGAAGTCACTGAACATGATTGGCTTTGGTCTAGACTAATGATGGATCCTGTCAAGTCATTTAACCATAAAATTCACAAGGGACTTCATGTGACCTTAATCAAGAACTCCATTCCACTCCCTCTCTCATGCATCGATGCTTTTTATGTCTCACCTCATTGCTAGTTTCATGTTCTTGTTCGATGTCCTAGTTTGATGTGTTGGAATTCTTAGGTAGTTTCTTCTAGGTTTTTGTACTTAATCTTTCATAACCATTAATCATCCATGGGGCCCATGGAATCCTTGGTTTGAAGTTATGCAAGGGAAATAAAAGGCTTGTGTCTACTTTGAGGAGGACCCACTTGCATATGTTGTGGTTAGTTAAGTTCTTTATCCTTAAACACTCTTACAATAAAATCCTTTTTTTTACCTCATCAATGATATCCAATTGTGCATATCTTCATAACATTTTTCAGTGAACTTTCCTTTTTATTGTTGTGAATTCTTACACCCTCTTCAAATATTTCCTTATATAGAACTTTTTCAACTTTCATGTCTCACCTCACTACTAGTTTAATGTTCTTGTTCGATGTCTTGGTTTGATGTATCGGAATTCTTAGGTAGTTTATTCTAGGTTTTTGTATTTAACCCTCCATAACCATTAATCATCCATGGAGCCCACGAACTCTTTGGTTTGAAGTTATGCAAGGGAATAAAATGCCTATGCCTGCTTTCGGGAGGACCCACTTGCATATCTTTTAGTGGGGTTAGTTAAGTTCTTTATCCTTAGATACTCTTACAATCAAATTCTTTTGTTTACCTCATCAATGACACATAATTGTGCACATCTTCACAACCTTTTTCAGTGAACTTTCTTTTTCATTGTTGTGAATTCTTACACCCTCTTCAAATATTTGATTGTGTTGAAAATTTTCAAATTTAATGGACCACTTACTATTTTACCCTATTTGTCAACCTTGCCACTAACACTACTAAAGAAATCAATCTACCACAATCACAACCTAGCCAAGTCTAACCATCGATGAGACAAGGTATTTAATAGCTATGTGTTACACATTGCATACTAATTCATGATTTTGTTATGATTGCAGTGGGAAGCATGGACTGAAAGTGGAACTATCTTCACCAAGGATGATGTGACAGCACCACACAACGAGGATCATTCATGATCATGGGATTTTCTCTCTTACTCTTTAGCTACTAAGAGGCATTTGATGTCAATTTTATCAAGTGTATTCACTTCTCTTATCATGAACACCCAATTTTGTAAAGATTGTAGCTTCATACACTTGGGCACTTAGAGTCTCTCTATTCCATCTAAGTCAATTTGTATGTCAGTCAATAATTCCATACCTTCCTAATATTTTGTAAGGAACTTGTTTCTCCTCTTCTGTACTCGAGGATGAGTTTTCATTCAATCATGGGGGTATAATAAATTATGTTCTCATCTACTTCGACATCAGGTATCCAACGTCAGAGCCTTGATGTCAGGTATCCGATGTCAGAGCCAAGATGTGATGTCAGATATCTAATGTCACAGGGTATATGACAACCTATAAATATAGTGCTTGGGCTCACAATTTTGATATCAACTTTTTTCATAATTAGCAAAGCTCTTACAATTTATTTTTTTTAGAGTGAGAATATTTTTTGAGTGCCCATGGTAGGAGTCTAAGTGTATATGGATCTTTGTTCGAACACTCAAGTACCTAAGTGCAACAGTGTGATGAGAATAAAAACAAACTCTTTTAATGCACTTTACTTTCATGCATTTAAATTAATTTCTAGATTTTAATGAACACAAGCATGACCACTTCAAGCATACATATAGTGCTTGGTAACCCAATAATGCTTAACATTTTAGTAGTGCTATATGTGTTCAGGAAAGTAGGATGGGTACTTATGTTAGGCTAGCTAGGCAGTAGATAAATTAGATCCTAAATTACTCTACCTTTCATTATTGTTGTAGGTGATTAAACTTATAAATCCTAAAATTATGAAAATCATGTACCTTAATTACACTTAAACCACATCTTTAACCTTCACAAGTGCAGTTGAGAAGACAATAAATGTTCTCAATGCCCATTTTACTTCCTAGAAGAACTAGTGCACTAGAGAACTATAGGTCAACAGAATTTGACCAAATCATGTGTGAACGCTTGAGTGATTCATATGGTTGGGTGTAGGGGTACCTCATCGCTTATCACTTATTAATGTAATAACTAGGTAAAACATGATTAATTACACCCCTCATGAGTACTAAAATAAGCATGAATGAAGCTACATTATTAGGAAGTAGTATACTATTATTTTAAAAGTCCTTCCATTCAATTTTTCATCTTGATTAAAAATAAAAGTGAAGTTAGAAAAGTGAGTCTTCATGAGTGTAAGTGACCCTTAATTGACATGATTGATTTGAATCATCATTAATGTTTTTATCATTACTCACTATGGGATTTTCATATAGTGGTTGATCATTGGATTAATGAGAAGAAATCATGATTATTTTATTATGTATTAGGTAAACAATATCATATTTTATAAAATATAAATAGTAAAAAAATATTAGCAACAATTGCATGTAATACTACCTAACTAGTTAAACTAAAATACTAGCATCATCCTTGGTAACAGTACCAAATGATGAATGGCAAGGATACCTACTACTCCACCATACAATCTACAAGCATCATTGTAGATTATGTTGTAATTTGTAGATGAACTAGCAATAGCATTTAGTCCTATTAGATAATTATAAATCATTGTCTTATCACCTAGATGAGGCACATGATAGATGATGTTTGTTATGACCATGATTAAGCTAGATGAAAACATAGATATTATATTTTAATAATATATTATTTAAATTATAAATGAAATCCTAAACTAGCTCAAGGGTAATAAGTATCCAATCCCAAATTTGTCATCACATCCTAGAATTATATATTCACTACTAAGATTACCAAGCAAACACACATTTATACTTGAGATAAGGATGCATTTATTTCATCAAATATTTATAATAGATTGGAATGTAAATAATTATGCTATAGAGAAGAGAAATTAAATGTATAAAACATAAAACAATAATCTAGTCTAAGCTAAGCTACCACAATGAAGAAAAATTAAATTTGATCTTATTGCTAGTCATAAAATGTGTTTAGGTATGTTCCACTTGAATAAGAATCCATGTAACTAACTCAAATCCACACTACAAGTATTCATTTATTGATACAAAGAATGAGAAAAAAAAACTAAAAAAGTTTTGCTAACTATTACCCACACAGTGTCATTAATGTAGCCAGGAAGCCATATTTATAGGTATTTAATCACATGAGAACATTCTGTCTATAATGTAGTAGTAAGTGCAACAACTTTACAATTGATGATAATGCATTTTTATTATTCATTAATTATGAATAAGATCATTCTTCATAATTATTTCATTTGAACCTTTGGAGTTAAAAGGAAAAATAGATATGTCACTCTTTCCAAAAGTATATGAAAAAGCTTGATGTAAACTATTATCATCTTTAAATTAAAAAGAATAATAAAGGATCATTACTTAGAATGTCAATAATGCTTATTCTGCCAAGTGAGTTCCTAGGAGGGTTGGTGGAAAAGAGAAAGCTTGACCTCTTTGAGTAGTTATAAGCAAGCTAAAACTCACATCTTTTGACTTGAAAAACAACTTTAAATAAATTATTAACATAGAATTTTTCAAAATTTTTTCTTCACATACTATTCAAACCATAAAGGTTATAAGACTTCTTTCATGTAATATAAATATCATAAATTCATAAACAGGCAACTACAATGATTCCTAATTTACTCCAGGTAGTGCACAATTTGGATGAATGAGTAGTCTAAGCTCTCTTATTAAAAGAAAGCCACTATGAACTAATTTTCTTAAGAATGTATTTTGAAACTATAACAATTGTAGTTCTAATACTTACTAAGGAATCACCATATGTTTTAAATTTATTTAAGCATTAGAGAACCAGGAATAGAGATGATATGAGGAAAAAGAAAATAATGAAAAAAGTTATTAAAAGACCAACTATTATAATCTTTTGGTTTTCATTTGATAAGTCTATTTCTAAAGAGCATTCAAAAATAATCACTATTAATGCATTTTTCAATCCATTTTGATGAAAGAGAAACACCCTACTTATAATAATTAATGAGACCATCTTCTATCTTTTTTGCCAAGGTGCAAATATCAAAAGTAACTCAAAAAAAGCCTTCATGATTTTGATTAAAAGATCATAGAATTTAATAAATAATTTTATAAATATTAGAATAATATTTTATAGGAGTTGATGAGAGGTGAGGTACCCCTACGCTCAACCATACGGATACGAGTGTTTCATGCATGATCTGGTCGAATTCCAAGGACTAAGTGCCCATGCACCCTTATGGAACAAGGATGGGTTGGTTGATTGTTGTCTTCCCAAGCTAACCTATATGTCATGATTTTATGATTAAGTAAGCTTGAGGTATATGATTTTTATAGCTTTTATGTTTTTATGTCCTACACTAGTAAGGGAGGAGAGAGAGATAACTAAGTGACTAATTTAACTTAACTACTGATTAACTAGGCTTTAACTAATCCTAACACCAGTATCCGTTCTCACTTGCCATATACATCTTGAACTAGTGCAACACTACTGGGATTACCAAATGCTAATTGTTATTGGGTTACCAAGTGTTACATGCATGTTCGAAGTGATCATACTGAGTGTAATTTAACGATTTGCTTAATTGATCAAAATGAATTGCTATGCTAATAACAGAAATGTAAAGTGCATTAAATAAAATAAAATAGAATAAATGCATAAGAAAATAAAATAAAATAAATGTGTAAGAAAAAAAATCTCAAGTGCTGCAAGGATGAATCAAAGAGCTCATCTTTATTACCGTACACAAGGTGTGCTCAGGTACACAGTGCTCGAATAAAGATTCATCCACACTTGGAAAATATTCTACCCTTCAAACAAACTACAAGAGTTTCGCTACTTAACTGCTACAAGACTTCTTTCTAATTATGCACTTGGGCACTATATTTATAGAATTTGGAGCAACTACTCTAATAATTAGAGTAACCACTCTAATAATTAGAATAACTGCTCGAATAATAACTACTCTAATTATTAGAGTAACCACTTCAATAATAACTGATCTAATAATTAAAGTAAATGCTCCAATAATAACCACTCCAATAATAACTACTCTAATAATTAGAGTAATCACTCCAATAATAACCACTCTAATTATTAGAGTAACTGCTCCAATAATAACCACTCTAATAATTAGAGTAACCACTTCATCATACCCCCACAACTGAATGAAAACTCGTCCTCAAGTTCCTTACAAAATATTGAGAAGGTATGGGATTATTAACTAATTGACAACTAACCGTGGAATGGGATGACAAACTTAACATGCCTAGTAAACGGATCAATAAGCATATTACAACATTAGTGTTCATGACCATTGTGGTGAACACTACTACATAAATGACATCCAAGCCTTTATTTGGTAGCTTGAAGAGAAAAAGAGAGAGAGAAAGAAGATGGAGCATGTTGCCACCAATGTCGAGATTACGCCTTCCATTGTTTATCCATAGCCATGCCACCAAAATTGCTCCTTTCATAAATTCTCTAATTCTAGTCCATCCTGAGTGCTTCCTCCAAGTCCATTCCATTATTTGTATGATTGTCATCTGCACACACAACATAGTTACCAATGAGCAAGGATAGATAATCCACAATGTAGTTGATACCTTGCCTCGATATGAAGCACATTGGCTGAGTTGTGGTTATGGTAGAAACTAGTTCGGAGATTTATCACTAGCAACTATCCAAGGTGTAGGGGTTAGCCAATTAGTAAAATGGAAAAAATTGAAAAAAATTTGCCAGGGTTTCCACAACTAAGAGTGAACCTCTAGTAGCTATAAGATGGAAAAACATGAGGAATAAGAAAGATGAAAAATATCAATGACAACACCAATAAAATGGATGTCATGGATGTGAATGAAATAAGAAATGATTGATTGCAGGAAATTTTTAAAGGAAAGAAGTTAAGAATTACACCAAAAAGAAATGTTAGTGGGTCCTCCCCAAAGCAGGCTCATGCCTTTTATGCCCTAACAAACCCATAAACCAAAGAGTTCATAGGCTCTAGGGATGTCATTTTCAAGCAAGAATTTAAAACTTATCCACAAGAATTCACCAAAGAAAAATAATGCATCAACCTAGAACTAACTAATGATAAAACCGGCAATGAGGTAGAAAATGGAAAGAAAGATGGAGAGGAGAGAATGGAATGGAATCCCAAGAACAAGGTTGTGTAAAGCCCCTTGTGTACTTTATGGTTAATGTGACTGAGTAGAACTCATCCCAAATCCAGACTCAAACAAACCACATCCAGTGACCTCTCACCAATACACTTGACCAATCCATCCACCTAAAGTAATAAGAATGCTTCCACAAAAAGTTACCACCATTCCAAAGAGAGCGAGATGGAGAAGTAGGAAGTGAGAAAGGGCCTTAGTTAGAGGGAACCTTCAAGCATGGGTAACATATCCTTTTAGTTCCACAACCAGTGCTTGTAGCCCATATTACTTTATTATGTCTAAGGGGTGTGCTTTGAATTCTCACTCTTTTTTTCTTTTTTTGTTGTTTTTTCCCTTTTTTTGCATGAGAACCACACCATGCAAAGACTTATTTTTATTCACTCAGCTTCCCAATTTTTGAACAATGTAAAAATGGTGGAAACACCAAGAAAAAGCATCCAAGAACCTAAGAGAATGGCTAGCACAAATGCATCAAATCCCCTTGAAGTCTCACCCTTTTCATCCTTTGAGTCTTTCCTTGGATTGAAAAGTACCTAGCTCCCAATTCATTAAAAGTTTACTTAGAAAAAAGGGATTGTACAGTTCCAAGCCAAAGGAGACCATAGAGTTGTATGGATGAGTGGATGGCATGGACTCATTGCCTGTTTTACCAAAAGAACCATACCTTAATATCAACATCATAATTCAAAGGTAAAAACCAAACATTAGCAATCAATATGCTATAATTCAATCCACCATCATGAGCACTTATTAGATGATGAATAAAAGTAAATCAAGCAAACAAAGAAATAGTAAAAACATGAACGATGGTGTAAAACAAAAATAAGAAAAGTTGAAAGAATGTGTAAAACAAAAATTCAAAAAGAACTGATTACCTAGAACAGTTAGCATAGGTGGCCATCTCACCCACAACTAAGTTGGAAGGAGGAGATTTGAAATAGTGAGCAGGGTTGTCCATCAAGAGAGGTAGCATGTGTACTAGCTATCCTAAGCTCTTGGAAAGGTTTGGTTTGTTGCACATTAACCAAAAGCTTCTTATCCAAGCTCTCAGGTCTGTATATTGTCATGGTCCCTGAAGGAAAAGTTGCATAAATAATATAAGGTCCTTCTGATAGTGTTTGAAATTTAGTACGTTGTGGCACATGTGTGGGATTCCAGTAGAGAACCTTATCTCCTAATTGATATTTAATTTTTCTAATTCTTAGGTCATGTCATTGTTTATTGAAAGCCTTGTGTAATTCATTAGATGATAGGGTAACTAATCAGTTTTCATTTAGCAAGTTAAGGATTACTAACCATTTTTTCTATGCTAGATCAAGGTCAAGGTTGAGGTCACATGCTGTGGAGAGTGTACAAAGCTTAGTTTGAACATGAAGCATTGGTAATTTACCGTACACTAACTCATAGGAAGAGTAGCTTGTAGGGAGTTTCCATGTGGAGCCATATGCCCAAAGAGCATTATTTAGTTTAGTGCTCTAGTCTCGCCTAAACATGCTAATGGTTTTTGTCAATATCTTCGTAATCTTTTTGTTGGTGGATTCTGCTTCATCATTCGCTTGGGGGTGGTATGGTGTAGTCAATTTATGCTCAACCCCTAAGCATTGCATTAATTTCCAAAAAATTTCACTTGTGAAGTGTGTACCATTATCTGAAATAAGTGCATGTAGCACACCAAACTTGTTTATGACTTTTTGTTGAACAAATCATGCAGCTATAGATGATGTACAATCTTTAATAGCAGCTGCTTTGGCCCATTTTTTAGGTAATCCATGGAAACAATAATATAAGCTTTTTCATTGGACATTGGTGTAATCAACCCCATAAAATCACTTCCCCAAATGTCAAAGGGTTCTAACGGTTGAATCCATTGTTGCGAACCCTCCATTCTAATAGTCATTCCCAATCACATTGATAGTGCTCACAAGATTGGATGAAATGATGGGCATCCTAAAATAATGTAGGCCAATAATATCCTATAAGCAGGATCTTGATGGCCATTCATCTCTCAGTGTAATGACCCCCACAAGGACCCTCATGAGCATCTTGGAGAACTCGCAGTTGATCTATATTGGGAACACACCATCGAACCAAGCTATCGAGACACACTTTGTAAAGTTTTCCATTGATCTCCATAAAGTACTTGGCTCAGTGAAGAAACTATTATTTCTTCTTAAGGTTTAACTCTTGTGGTGTTTGTTGGGTAAGGAGATAGGTAAGAATGCTACTATACCAATTTTTCTCCATGGGTGATTGATTATTCACTACACCAACAAAGAAGAATTCATTAGGGAAATGATCAGAAATTGGATTCTCATCCTCCTTGTTGTCCCATCACAACCGAGATAAATGATCAACAACTACATTCTCAATGCCCTTGCGATCAATCATCATTAACTTGAACTCTTGTAGATTACAAGCCATCGTATGAAACGAGGGCTTACCATTGGCTTATTCATGAGGAATTGGATTGCACTATGATCTGTATGTATATATACTTTATATCCCAATACATAGTGTCTAAACTTTTCTAGTGCAAACACTACAACCATTACTTCTTTCTCTGTGGTATTGTAGTTAAGTTGTGTACTAGCGATACTTCTATTTGCATAGTGGATGTAATAATGATGCTTTTGGTCATCTAACTGTGTAAGTACGGCTCCTAAACCATAGTTGGATGCGTCAGTCATGATATGGAATGGTTTGTACGAGTTAAGAGCTTTTAGAATGGGTGTTTCTACTAGCTTCAGTTTCAGAGTTTGGAAAGCTAATTCGCATTCCTTGGTCCACTCAAAAGGTACGTCCTTTTTCATTAATTCCACCAATGGTTTGACAACCTTTGAAAATTTTTCAATAAATCTCCTATAGTAGCCAGTATGTCCAAGGAATGACCAAATATCTTTGACATTTTCTGATTGACAGGTAATTCCTTAGATAATTTTGATTTTCTTAGGGTCTACATCTATCCTTGTGTGTGAGATTTTGTGCCCTATTACTATGCCTTCTTAGACCATCAAATGGATTTTTTGCTAGTTAAGCTTCAAATTGGTTTCTACACATCTTTTTAACACTTGCTCTAATCGGTCCAAGGCTTGATCAAAGTTTGCTCCATAAGTGGAGAAGTCATCCATAAAGACCTCCACGCCATTTCCTATCTGCTATTGGAATATGCTTAGAACTAGTCGTTGAAATGTTGTAGGGGCATTGTATAATAACCAAAAATGTTGGTGGCTAGAACATCGAGAGGTTACTAGGTGCACAACCTAACCCTGGATTAGTGAGAGGGTCATGCTAGAGAAAACGAAAATAAGATGCCCTGAATAGTTTGGTCGATCAAATAGGGACTTAGTCAGTGTACAATATCCTTTTGATAACATTTGTTGTAATATGTCACACTGAGATTTAGGCAAAGAAGGTTGTAAAGTAAATGCGTAACAAAGTATATAACTTAAGCAATAAATGTAAAATGAAGTAAGCTTGAGTGAGAGAATGCACCACCCCAAGATTGGGGGATTTGATCTTTGTTTGGTTGAAGAAGATGTACAATGGATGTGCAGTGTGGATGGGCACAACTTGCAATGTAATGGTATGGTCATAGCCTCTCAACTACTGCCAATGGCCTACTGATCGGAGCTGATGAGCTAATGCTTGCTAGACTAAGAGAGATCTCAGGAGGTACTACTGCTCGGGTTTTGCTACTTGTTAGCGTTCTGCTTGCCAGTCTCTTTGCCAAGGCCAATTTCCAGAAATCCAAAAAATTCCAAATGCTAATCTTCGAAGCCAACCTTAATGCCAAAATGCCAAAAGCCAACCCTTTAAACATTATTCGTTGGGGTATTTATAGAGCCATATGTGGGAGAAAGACGTGGTTTGGATGCCACATGTCTTGGGTCCCACATGGTGCAAACATGAATGTTCCATACTACCATGTGGTGCTATGCTGCAATGTCATGTTGGCGTGCTACATTGCAGTGTTACTCTAGACATGAAACTTGCTTGAGTTGTGACCATATCGTTCAAACTGCATGTGCCAGAATCTAAGAAACTACCATGTTTTTACAGAAATTGCAAAGTGGCAAATCCAAAGTGGAGCTTATACTCTAGGACTACATCTTCCCTACTCTTGCAAGTAGGGTCAAGCATAGGAACAACTTTGGGAATTAACAAGAGGGTGCAAAACAAAGCAAAAATACTGATCTTGTCTGTAGAAGAGATGTCGGAGCAAAAATGACCATTATTGATGAATTCTAGAATTACTAAAGATGTCTTGGGGTTTCCACATGAGTGTTACACTACCTAGGCTACCCAGCATATCGGTGTAGCATAAACACCCACACACTACATTGTGCTATGCTGTGTAGCATAGCATAATGTAGTCACCAGTCTTGAGAGAAATTTTGCCTGAAAACCAAAGATACATGTCTGAGGCTTGGCTAGACAAGCAACTTTAGCAATTGACAACCCTACCTTCCATGTTGAAAGGTCTTGGGACCTACTAAGTTCATCCTTAGGACACTTTCGCACTCTATGTCCTTGCTACGCTCTGCTACGTTGTGTAGCGTAGCACAACGTAGCGGTCAATGTGACATGAGTCCTTACTTGATTTGCAATGCCTTATCAAGAAACTTTTTTTGGAACCTGAGGGTGAAGGGGATAGGCACTCTTGGAGGTTTGAGTGTTGTCAAGTGCAATTTCCTTGTTAGGAACCACTTGGAAGAGGACCTTCTTGCTTTATAACCCTAATATGTTGTGCTACGCTGTGTAGCATAGCACAACATAGCACCCTATTCAACTCACATTCTGACTTAGTTTGTAAATTTTTTGTCAAGAAATGTTAGTCATGTCCTAGCGTGGTAGTAGAGCAAGCATGTTTGATAGTTCAAGCATGTTTTTACTTAGCCAAAACAGTCTAAGAGACAACAATGCCATACGAGCAACCCGCTACACTGTGCTACACTGTGTAGCATAGCACAGCATAGCACCCAAATAAAAATTATTTTTATCAAAGTTTGCCACATTATTCTATGTCATGTTGATTATGCTTCAAGGATGAAGTGGGTCAGGTATCCCAAAGGGCTGAATCAATATCAATTTGCATCTTTGGTGCTCAATGAGTCTCCATGTGGCCTACTACACTATGCAGCATAGCATAGCATAGCAAGTCTTGCAGTTAGAAAATTTGTCAAACTATTTTGCTCATCCTAAATACTTTCGATAGCTCCTATCATGGTCCCTGGGTAGACCGTTAGTCAAGTCATTTGCCAAGCTAGGCAAGCTAGATGGTGTAGCAAGTTTTTCAGCCCAAGAGATAGAAAATTTGTTGGACTGTACAGTCGACCCCTAGTGCCTCTTTCATGCAAACTGGCCTCCTGGCTAGGTGTTATGTTGACTATGCTGTAGAGGGTCGTGGACAAGCCCAAAAGTAGCTTGGTAGGCATTAGGACTTCTGGGGTGCCATGTTACCTGCATGGTCCCACGTGACACTGTGCTTGCAGAGATCCTTGCCCAAATTTTAAGACTATGCTGGGTCATGAGTCTCAAAATTTATGTTGTTTCAATGGCCCCTCTTTGTTGATGTTTGGAGGATTTTCTAGAGAGATGTTGACAAAGAATATGAAACACCATGAAGAACAAGATGCCCACACTACTCTTCAATGCCTGCTCGAATGACACTTCACTATGTTTGAGAGTACTTGAGGAAACAGTAGGGTAGGGGGTAAGGGATGATTTTGAAAAAATAGGGTCAGGGAAGAGATGACTGTAGAATGCCATGCCATCTATGATCCCTCATTGGAATGCTTATGAGAGGATCAACACGCATGGGTGTCTTTGCCTTTGGCCTTCAACCTCTCACTAGAGTGCTTAGAGATGGTCGATTTACAACCAAAATGATTGCAAAGTAGATTTTGTGCCATTTTTTAGGCACTTGTCTCATTTTTTTCTTTTTTTTATCCTTTTGCATTTTTCTCTTTTACTTTTTTGTGCTTTTCTTTTGCTACACATCCACGTTCACTTGCAGACAACCTTGTTGTTGTTGCAAGATAGGTGTTTCCTCCCCGAGATGAGTTGCATTACATCCATGTGGGGCTTTGACCTACCTATAGATGCTTCTCATGGGACGAGTTGCATTACGTCCATCATGGACTTGGTGGTTGGGCATGTGAAAGGGCTTTATGTGCATCAAGGAGGCTTGCGAAGAGGATATGGAAAATTGTGGGTATAGGGAATAGAGGCTAAGTTGGCTGAAAGGAGAGTAGGATATGTACTCCCAAGTAGCTAAGCTGATCAGAGCGGCCACTTTGGAATAATGTACTATCTTGCTCTTGTGGTGAGATGCATCTCTAAATGATGCCATCTTGGCTTTTATCCTACAAACATAATAGAGAGAAAACCAGCAAAAACAACTGTCAAGTGAAGCAAGGGCAAAGTCCTGCTTACTTGGGACACTACCATGGTGGCAAGCATTGCCTGACATTTGCAATGTCCAAAGCAGGAAGGCCAGTGCACTTTACAGCAGTGGCAGGCCAGAAGGTTTCAACAACCTCACCTGAGATGGGCACTGAAGAGGCTAGGAGCGATGATGATGCAAGTGCTCAAGAATCCCTGCCCAAGGCAAGCATCATGCAATCTAGCTTCAAGGTGAAGAGCCTAATAGTCGAATGCCTTTTGAACTCAAATGATGGTAGGGGCTGGAGGATGGAAACCTTATGGTTGGGCCACAATAGTGCTAGTACTCTAGCAACAGGTGCTAATAACAAGATCTACAACCAAGATAACTGGTTGTGGTAGTGGTAGCTTCGGAAGGTCAGCAAGATGTTAAACGATATCTCTGGAAGATTAGAAAGATGGAAGGGGTGATGACACTACATGTGTTCCAAAGGAGTTTTCCTTGACAACGTGAACTTCATTCTAGAACTGCAGCATCCCACCCCATGAGCCTAGGAGGCCTATAGATGTTCACGCTTGCTTGTTCACAATTTCACATGCATGGGCTAGGAGGTGTTACACTGCAAACTAAATTTAAGGTCTTGGTAGATCGTTGGATGTGCTAGTTTAAGGTCCTAGTAGAGCAATGTGCTAGTTTAAGGTCCTAGCAGACCACTATGCTAGTTTAACATCGTAGCGAATAGTGGATGATCAGTGTAAGGTTGTAATAGACCATGTTGTGGGTGCCGATTTTATGTCATGGCCCAAAGACATGTTGTGCCAATTTAACATCATAGCATACATGCTATGCCAAGTTTACATCATAGCAGATGATATGTGCCAGTTTATAGTCATAGTGACTATCTATGCTAGTTTTATGTCATAGCAAACATGCTTCTTACCTTGCTTTGCATTTGATGTGATCCTTTGTGTTAAACGTAGTATAGCTTCAAGTACAAGTGGTTGACAGGATTTGCAAACTCATTGCCATCTGCATCAGCCAACTTGAATACTCCATTCTCATAGGCTTTTGTAACTATGAAAGGGCCTTCCCAGTTGGCTGAGAATTTGCTGATTGGCTTGCGAATGGCCTTGAGGACCATGTCCCCCTTTTTAATCAGTCGTTAATGTAAGTTGCAGTGATGCTTTTGCCATTGTTTTTCTTGGTACCATTCGATGTGGCCAATTTTTTGGGCATGCTCCTCCTCCACAGAGTTAAGATCAA
Organism: Gnetum montanum; assembly: GCA_015680685.1. Taxonomy (NCBI): domain Eukaryota; kingdom Viridiplantae; phylum Streptophyta; class Gnetopsida; order Gnetales; family Gnetaceae; genus Gnetum; species Gnetum montanum. The sequence goes on from MNCI01038015.1 coordinate 391,289, forward strand.
TGATCCTGACTCATTGTTTTGAGCCTCATCCACAACATTTGAGAGGATCATCCGAAGTGATGAAACCTATGATTCAAGAGGTAACATTGCTTCAGATCTGTAAACAAGACTATATGGATTCTTACCTATAGTTGTTCTGCATGGCGTACAGTAAGCCCACAACACATAGAGGATTTTCTCATGCCATTGCCTCTTGCTGCTGCTAAGCATCTTTTTTAGAAGGTTGATGATCACTTTGTTGGTTTCCTCTCCTTGACCATTCACCTATGGGTAGTATGATGATGAAAAAGAGTGTTTGATGCCAAGGTTTTTGCAAAAGGTTTTAGTTTCTGCACTACTGAATTCTGGCCCATTGTTAGTAACAATGGTCATGGGAAGGCCAAACTGTGTTACTATGTCATCCATAATGAAGTGGAAAACTTGTTAAGACATAGTCTTTCTAAGGAGAATAGCTTCTACCCACTTTGTAAAGTATTCAGTTATGATAATAATGAATCTATGCTTTGTAGAATACTTAGCCATGATGGGTCCTATGATGTCTAGTCTCAAATGTTGAAAAGGCCATGTAATCTATGTTGTATGTAATTCATTAGGAGATACATGTATAAGGTTCCCATGGAGTTGACACACATCGCATGTTCTAACCTTGGCAATGCAATCACATTCTATGCAAGGCTAGTAGTACCCTAGGTGTCTAATTTTTGCTGCCATAGCTCTAGGAGCTATGTGTTCTCCACATAATCCCTCATGGACTTCATCCATAATTTTTTGTGCTTCGTCACTGCTAACACAGGCTAGTAATATTCCATCATAACAGCCTTTGCATAAGGTGTTGTCTCCTACGAGGACATATTATTGGGCCCACTTTCATATTGCATCTTTTTGGGCAGATGTCAAGCCATGCGGGGGCCCGTCGTGTTGGAGGTAAGCTTTAATGTTGGCATACCACTCTTGGGTATCTGTTGCACTTACAAATGCAATGTGTGCCACTTGAGTAATAGGATCGATGCATTCTATTATCGAAGTAGGCAAGGTGGCAAACATATGTGATGGCACATTTAAGGCTAACATGGCTAGCACATCAACTACAGTGTTTTCATTATGAGGCACGTGTTGGATGTCCAAAGTTGAAACTGCTTTAGTAGACTTTTGCCTAAATCATAATAAGGTTGTAAATGTGAATTCTTACAAGCATAAATTTCAACGATCTGGTTGATAACTAGTTGTGAGTCACCTCGGATTGCTAAGTGTTGGATCCTTAACTCTTGAGCTACTAGAAGGCCCCTAAGGAGTCCTTCGTACTTGGCCATATTGTTTGTGCAAAGGAATGTCAAGTCATATGCGAAGGGTTAGATTTATCTAGAGGGAAATGTAAGAATGGCAGTGGCACTACCACCTTGTGTAGTTAAAGTGCCATCAAAATGTAGGCTAGCTTTGAAATCCGATGGTACAAGACTTATGCTATTGACATGCTCATCCATGAACTTGGGTTCTATTATTGCTTGGTCATCAACGAGTGAAGTCGTAAGCTATGTGGCTATTTCTTGACACTTTATGGATGATTGTACCACATAATGTAGATTGAATTTCTTAGTTATGGATTTCCATCGAGCTATTATTGGTTGTAATAGCCCGAAGTATGTTACTTTTGCATATGATGTTGATCTTATTGTGAAACAAGTAATGTCTCCACTTTTTAAGTGCGAACACTAGGGCAAGACAATTTCTCTCCACTTCGTTGTACTTTTCTTCGTGTGCTATCAATGCATGACTTAAGTAGTATACTAAGATTTCAAACTTTTCATCTCTTTTTTAACATAGCAATGTGGCAATAGATGTGTCTGAGGTAGCAAGGTAGATGTAGAAAGGCCTATCTCTTTGTGGAGGGTAAATAGTGGGAAGGTGCAAAAGCTCTTTCTTTAGGTTAGCAAAGGATTTTTCACATTGATCTATCCACTCAAAGTTTACACCCTTTTTAAGCAAGTGTTGCATTGGGTGTAGTTTGTCCATCAGCCTTGCAATAAACCTTGTTATAAAATACACTCTACCTTGCAACCCCTGCAACTCTTTGAGATTTGTAGGCGATTCTAAGTTGACAATGGTCCTAACCTTATCGAGGTCCACTCATATCCCTATTTTCAACACTACAAAGCCTAGCATGCGCTCAGTTTTAACTCCAAAAACACATTTCCTAGGGTTGAGGAATAGGTCATGCCTATGACATTGTTAAAGGACTACATTTAGATTGATGAGATGATCAGTAGCTTCCTTAGACTTAACTGCTATGTTGTTAACATAGTCGTTTAATCTTTCCAAGAGGTAATTGCTAAATATGTATGTCATTTCTTGTTGATATGTTGCTCCAGTGTTTTTCAGCCCAAAGGACATCATGGTGTAACAAAACATTTCCCAAGGGGTTATAAAGGTAGTTGTCAATTGATGCTCTAGGTTTATACAGATCTGTTTATAGCCTGAGAACCCATCCATGAAGGACGGTAAGGCATGACCAGCTGTAGTATCAATAAGTTGATTGATACTAGGCAATGGGAATTCATCCTTAATTGTCACCCTATTTATATCTCGGAAGTCTATACAAATTTGTATACTCTCAGTTTTCTTAGGTACGACTACAATGTTTGAGACCCAATCTAAGTAATCAATTGCCCGAATGAATCCATCTTAATAGAGTTTAGTAATTTCATTACGTACAGCTAAGGCAATCTATGGTTTGACTTTGCGAGCTTTTTGTTTAACTGCCTTGACACGTGGATCTAAGATAATATTCTGTTGTATGAGTCACAGGTCCAGGCCCAGCATGTCTTCATATGACCACGCAAACACTTTGACATTGTTATTAAGGACTTTCAAAATTTTTTATCGCACTTGTGGCTCTAGTAATGTGCTAACTTTTAGTGTTTTTGCTTTCCCTTTGGATGTAGTTACAAGGATTTTGACAAAAGGGTCTTCAGTTACATCCCTAATCTCTAGGTCTAGGGCCTAGACTAGGTGTTTGGGCTAGTCCAGGGGTGTTTCTAAGGATGCTATGTACATGTTACAACAGGATGGTTCAAAGGCTATCAACTATTTTTCCAAGTGTCTTGTTAGTTTTCCATGAGGCCTTGTTAGAGTTAATGGCGAACGGAGATCATTGTAAAAGGCCATTGTCCAAGCAAACTATGACAACAAGTAAAAAAACTGAGTCAAGTGCTACTTGTTTAAGCCAGCAACATGTAATTAATTATATGCAAAGCAATGATGCAACATGAAAGATCTTCTAGTTTAAGGTCTTGGCAAACCATCACTGAGTTTAAGAGGTAAGGTGAATGCTAAAATTGCCAGTTTAAGGTCATAACGGACGGTAACCATGTAAAACTGAACATCATAATTTGCCAATTTAAGGTCTTAGTGGACTGTAACTGGGTTTAAAAAGTAAGAGAAATGCTAAAATTGCTAGTTTAAGGTCATTGTGGACCATCAATGGGTTTAGAACGCAAAGAAGATGTTAGGGTTACCAGTTTAAGGTCGTGGTGGAACGCCAACATGTAACATTATGAATCAAGGTTGCTAGTTTAAGGTCATAGTAGACCATAACTAATCCACATTGTGAAAAAAATAAAGTAAAAATTTTAATGTTTAAGTGTTACATTGCAACTATGTGATACGCTATAGTAAATCCCTACTATGCTACAGTAAGCCTCTACTACGCTGCAGAGGGTGTCCCATGTTACGCGTGGGATGTGGAACACTCTAAAAGTGACATGTGTTCTAACCATGTGGGCTATAAATACAGGATTACCCCATGGTAATCTTGTCACTTTCACTATCAGAGCTAACACTGAGAGCATAGCATGATTGAGCTAAGAGACAGTGTAGCAAACATAGCATAGCAGTCGATATAGCCAATTTGTGAGCAGGACAATGGCACGAAAGAGTGAACGTAGGCATCAGGGGTTGGCCAACATAGACAAGGTGGAGCACATCCTGCGACATCTTCCCAAGGCATGCGTTGAGGAATAGTAGGAGGCCCCATCCACCTAGTAAGTTTCTACACTACCCTCATTCATGTTATGTGATTTACCAAGTTATATTGTTACCACCATCCCTGTGTCTTGGTTGCTATGATTGTCATTGTCATTACGCTACCACTGTTGTTATTTCCTTGCTGCTACTTAGGCTGCTACACCATGACTATCGCCACTCTAGCCACAGTGGCTATGGTGTTTGCTACGCTACTGCTGATGCATGGCACTGCCCTGGCCACATCATTGGGCATGACCGATGTGCAATTGTGAGGATTTGAGTGGTTATGGCATGATGCATATTCAACGTAGCATAGCACCCATGAAGGGGATTTTTGCCTACCAAGTTTCTTAGGCAACGTAGCACATGTTTAGCATAGCGTAGTGCATTACATGTTATGTTTTATGCAATAGGGTAGGTCTAGGGCAATGGGAACGCTATAAATTATTTTTTGTGTGTGTCATTTTTTTCATTGTGACAGAAGGACTATTACATTTTTGGTGTTCTATCACACTACGCTGCTATGTTGGCAGGCCTATCATGTTGCTATGCTATTGGGCTTGTCATGATGCTACGCTGGTAGGCCTACTACGCTGCTATGCTGTTAAAGTGTTGTTCTTGCTACGTTGTGATGCTTGTTACATTATTGCATCTATCATACTTGCCACTTTTCTATGCTACATGGGCCATGGTCATCTCGCTACGCTATGCCTAACGTAGTGGTTGCTCTTGTGCAGAGTGTAGCTACATCACTACACTGTACAGGGTGTGCTTGCTATGCTACATTGTGTAGGGCATGCTCACAACGATGTGTTGTGCAAGGTGTGCCTGTGACACTACGCTATGTAGGGTGTAGCTGCTACGCTATGTGGGGTGTACCTGCTATGCCATGCTACATGTGACACCCTACTACACTGCATGTAGTGTTGGGTTCAATTTTATTATGCCAAGGACTTACTGTTTCATGCCTAAGGAAAAAACTTTACACTGAGGGTTACGCTACGCTACTGAGTAATCATCACCTGAATACTGTTCCAACATTTTTTTTTGTTTTGTTCAGGTTCATGTTGAAACCCGTCTTGATTATTCTTGAGCTAGTAGGAGTCCTATGCTACCTAAGTGAACCCATGGCCAACATCCCCCCTCCCCATGCACAAATAGGATGTTAGGAAATCTAGTTTTGGGAAGGTGCATGGGAATTCCTAGAGTTCCTCCTTGACAATTTCAGTGTGATAGTGTGGTCATACTTATCGGCTGAAAAAGCCACTGTACTTGTTCAAACATTGTTGCTTGGGGTAAATAGGGGAATTTTGAAGTTCATGGCTGATGGATCAATTGAGGGCGAAGGGGCAGAAGGCTCAAATCAGCACCCAAGGGGCTTGAGATTCTTAAGTTGGATTGAGGGCAAATTCAAATGCTATCATCAATACAACACGTTGTTTGTTTCCCATTACATGGGCACCTACTTCTAGAACCCACTTGGGACTATGTATTATGTCGACGGGTAGGTCCTGTGAAGACGTTTTAGACATGTTTCATGATTTGTCTTACATTAGTCCAAATTCTTATGGTACTTTGCTTGTTACCAAGTTCATGATTGATAAGGATGTTCTTCATGGTAACAAGGGGACTTTGGCATTGATCCAAATGGCTTTGCAAGAGTTCTCTTCTATTGAGAACATACGTGCCGACGTCATAGAACAACTTGGGCTTGATTTCAAAACCTGTCCAACCAAATACTCCAAGTTCTATGGGAAATGTGAAGAACTTGGATGGTTGGATAGCCAATGGGCATCTCGTCGACCGCTTACTATTGAAGACGTTCTGGTGGAAATTCCACCATTTCCTACACCATTTAGATCCAGTGTGTTAAATTATGCATTTATTTTTCGTGTGTTCGAGTGATAATTTTGTTCTTTGCTTTTTGCTAATTTTTTGTCACTAATTATTGTAGTAGCAAGCGAATCCCAAGAGGTTATAGTAATCACCTCTAGGCATGATGAAACCAACCTCTTCTTCAAATATAGGGAGGTGTACAAGATGCAATGTTGGCTATGCAATGGGGCCCCAGCCATTCCTGTTCACAACATTCAAGAGGTTGGGCTCATGGATTTATTCCTAGTAGTAAATCCAAGTGTCCCTACTGCAGAAATGCTCTCCCTAGTTGATTCCTTTTTTGAAAAGGCTAATCGCTTCGACACACGTGTTCACAATGTGTGAGTGGTGTTTGAGATTAATGACAAACATTTTGCAAATATTTTTGATGTTCCCTCTGATGGTCTACCTATATGGGATAAGAATAGAAAGAATTTCAACCATCAGGGGAACATAGAGGAATGGCTAGGGACAAGCAAAGACCAAAAGGGAATTTATATGCATAAGGTCAGGCTAGGGGTGGCCCAAAAGGTTTACCTTGTATTCCATGCCAGTGCCTTCCCCAAGCTACTCTCCCAAAGGAAGATCCTTGGAGTAGAGAAAGCTTGGATCATGCAGAATGTTATGGAAGAAGGGACCCACTACAACTGGGTTAAATACCTTTCTGAAGGCTTGCCGGCTAAAATGGTTAAGCTTCGTGAGAAGCTTGATGTCCACTTCAATGTGTAGTATGCCTTCTTCATAGCCTACCTACGATGGTTTGTAGAATTCTTGCTAGTTCATGAAAATGACATCTAGGTACAGCAAGATTGCATCGAAATATCAAAATCATGGATTTGCCAACTGGTTCACACCACCCAATCCCAAGACCCCTCGGAAGCTATTGGGGAGTCTCTTTCAATAACGACAAGGGATCAGGTGGGATGTCCCTTTCATGCGCTAGACATCGTTGGAGAGGTGCATCCCATTAACACACGCAATGTGCTAAGGAGGGCACACCTCATTGTAGAAAATATAAAAACCAGGTTGCAATGAAAAAAGTCTTGTCCAGCGGAAGAACCTCCTTGCACTAATTTAGAAAAGGGGAGAAATTTACAAATCAAAGTTCGCAAGGTGGAGCCTTCAGTCGGTAAGTATGCTTACTTGTTTTGTTAGTTGCCCCTCCTTTTTTATGTTAGAATATCTTGCTTACTTTAGACACATTTAACAGAAAAAGAAGAAGAAGAATTTTTGACCCCTGAAGTAGGGGCATCCACTGTAGAAGAAGAAGAGGCCCCGACGGCAGAGGAGGAGGCCCCTACCATAGAGGAAGAGGCTCCTGCTACCGATGATCATTTTGTGGAGTGTGCCCTAGCACCTGAGGGGCATATGATTGCTAAAGATGCCCTACGCTACTGAGTCAACTAGAGGGGGAAGGGCTACAATTTGATGCTAGTGAGTTTGATCGCTTGCTTGATAGTGTGTCGATGGATGATCCCCCCACTATCACCCTTGAGGGTTTTCTAGGTAGGAGCTTTGCATTTTCATTTATGCTATTTATCAATTTTTTTTTTGTGTTATCCTCCCCTTCATTGTGCTAACATGTCTTGTTATGTAGCAGATACTACTACTAAGGCCCCTGATTCTTCATCTTCGATTCACCTCCAACCATGGACCAAGACTCCTGAAAAATTTGCATTCATGGAAGGAGTGGTTGATGACATGCTTGATTTCCTATGGTATATTGATCTTGAAATAGGTGTGCTCAAGTTACAACATTTTACTCCATGTTATTACATTATTGGCATCCTCGTATGACTAATGCTTTCCCATGTGTGATTGGCAGCTTCTTATCTTAAATGGGCCCCTAGACAAGTAGTCGAGGTTAACGCAATGCCTGTGCTCCCACCAGAGGTGACCGAGGTGCCTTGTCATGTGTACAAGGAAGTGAGAAAATGTGCACTCTACTTGGCACGCTTGTTTTGGGAGTGTAGGCGTGTTAACGAGGACCTCTAGAAGTGGGTCCAAAAGTTAGAAAAGGAGAAAGCTAGCCAAGCAGTTGAGTTGGAGGACCTTCGATCACAAAATTAATTTTTATTGGCCTGTGACACTCACAACAGTAGTTGGCATATGGCTAAAATTGACTATGCAAGATACTGGTCATCCATATGGAGTAAGAATGAGACCACTCGCAAGATTATTGAATAATGCTTGTAGATGGACCTTTTAGCCCAGAAGAATCAAGATTGGAAAGACTACAGCGTTAAAGTATATGAGTGGGGGCAAGCACAAAAGAACCATAAGCACGTGTATAAAATGGAACGTGCTACCTACTACCAACAATATTAGGATGCTTCCGTTGAGTTGCATATCCATAAATTTTTTCTAGATGTCATTGGCGCTATAAAGGCCTATGAGAAGTTCACACAACAAGTAGTGGTTAGTGAGTCTCTTGAAAGAGAGATGACCCTGCCTTCCTAGGAGACCACTAACCTAATTGAGGAAGAGATCCTATAGCATCTTGCAGTTGGCATGGACAAAATACCTCCTGAGATGGACACAGGTCCATCTTAGGTTAGTCATTCTTTGTTGTTGTTGTAATCTATTTCATAAGAGCCTTGTTGTAATTCAATTTCTCATTTTGTGTTTTTTTTTTTTGTTCAATATCCAAATGGAGGTATGAGCCCTAATGGGACAATAGATGATGATGTTAGGGAAGGCTCGTAGTATAGTGGCAGAAGATTTTATTTTGTCTTTATTATTATTATTATTTTGTAAACATCATTGTATCGACTTCGAATTCAATGGAGTAAAAGTGAAATAGTTGTTTTATTTTGTTTTGGGTTAGTTATTTGTGAATGTAGTTGGGCCCCTTGCTCTAGTTTAATAGTTTAAGGCCATTTCGGGTCATGCAATGTGATTTCTAAAGGTTGGCTACCAATTTTAGGCCTTAGTGAGACGTGGTGGTAGTTTAAGGCCATTTCGGGCCATCGTTAGTTTTAGGCCATTTTAGGCCATGTGTAGGATAATTTAATAAGATTTTAATTTTATATTTTTTGTTTTTTTTTTGTTTGAAGTGGAATTTCCAGTTTTAGGCCTTGGCATACCGTATCAATAGTTTAAGGCCATTTCAGGCCATTGCTAGCTTTAGGCCATTTCGAGCCATAGCAATAGTTTAAGGCCATTTTAGGCCAAATGTAAGGTAGTGATGATGAGGACAATGGAATCAGCCAACTTAATGAAAAATGTAAATCATGCAAACAACAAACTTAATGAAAAAATGTAAATCACGTACACAGCAAATGTTTTGTAAAATGTAATTGATGTAAACAGCAAACTTAATGTAAAATGTGAACCATGCAAATAGCAATGTTAATACAAAATGTGAATAATGCAAACACAAACTTAATGTAAAAATGTAGATCATGCAATCAACAAATTTAATGTAAAATGTAAATCATGCAATCGAAAGTATAATAATTTGCTAAAGTGATGTAGAGACAAGTTTCAATCATGCAATTGCTTTCTAACCCGACATGGGTTAGGCGAGGCATAGGGCCAGGACGCCTTGCACTGGTATTCATCTATGTTGTCATCTACCGTTTGGAAGGGTAACTCAGCCCACATGGTTTCTTTATCTGAGTTGACATTTTTGGCTGGTTGATCAGTCAAGCATAGGATTTCTTCATGAACAAATGCTTCATTCTTAGAGATTACTATCTTTGAACCCTGCTCCATGTCAATGTTGTTGATGTCTTGAGCAGTTACCTCATCACTGTAGATCACCACTTCCCCACCCACATAAGGTAAGTGGATTTCCTTATGTATAGGTGAGGAGATAGTCCTTAATTGGGCTAACCATAATCATCCCAGGATCAGGTTGAACCCAGGCATTTCCTCCACCATGATAAACACCGCGCTTGTGGGGAATTGGTCCCCTACCATAAAGTTGATGTCCACAGTTCCCTTAACTACCACACATGACCCATTGAAGGACTTAAGGCATGAAGTTTCCATGGGCTTGATTTGATCAACCAAGCCCAATTTGTTCACAATAGGAAATGGGATTACGTTGGTGGAAGCTCTATCATCAACATGTACCCTGCAAATCTTGTACTAGCCAACCCGAATAGTGATGAACATAGGCATGGTTGTCACTTGACCCTTTTCAGGGTCATCCTTAATGAACTTATCGTGAAATGTCAACTTGGCCGACCATGGTTCTTTGGTCATAGGGGGAAGCATGATAGCATGAATGGCCTTTTCTTCAGCTGACAGTACTTTCCCTAGCCAGCTTGTCTACTAAATGCTCTTCATGCATTTTTAGAAGGGGAGGCTGGAGTGCAACTTTCATCACTCGATTTTGTGTTGGGGGAAACTTGCCTACTTTGATATAGCACCTTGATAACAAACAGTGCCTACGTTGCTATAGTGGAAGGTGGTGTAGTTTTGAGCATGAAGGGTGTAGGAGGTGTTTGATGAGGGGCTCTAATGACAAAGGGGGCCTATGACTCAGTTGTTGGCATTTTTGTATTACAAGAAGATGCACGAAGCACAAATGGTTGTTGTGGTGGTTTAGGATTATTGTCAATGTCGATAGTGTTAATGGTGCAACCCACATTGTTGGCGTTCAAGGGATTTTTGTAAACACCCATTAACTGATTTTTAGGTTGAACGGGACTACTCTCATCTAGGACCAGCTTGCCCTAATTGATCATGTGTTGAATGTTGTCTTTCAATGCTAAGTAGTAATCTGTATCATGACCACATAGTTGGTGATAGTCACAGAAACACTCTAACCTAAAATTCTTAAGCACTGATGGTTCATTGGGTGTTTCTAAGGAAGGGTTCCAAAGAACTTCATAGTACCTTTGATGAAATTTAATAGCCTCCTCTGACATTCATTTTTGTTGTATACACCTAGCTCCCAACAATTGCTTCAAGAGTTCTAAAGGCTTAATCGGTAATGGGGTATACTTTAAGTGATCCTTGCACTCAAAGTTTGGCCATGGTTGGATTTACGCTACAAATGTTGATGCTTGTGGCTAACTAGTGTTAGTGGGTCTAGGTGTTGGATTAGTGGGAGCTTTGGGAGTGGTAGCAGCATTTTTGCTATTATTAGGTTTGGTCTCACTGGCTACAGTGGCCACTGTGGTTGCTACAGCCTTGCCTTTCTCCTTGTCTTTTTTGGTGTGTGCATTCCTGTAGGTCGCATAAGCTGGATCCCTACTAGCCTCCGTCACATCTTAGATGCTCTTGATTTGAGCGAATGCTTGGTTGAGGGAATGCAGGACCAAGTAGTAGAGCTTAGACTTAATGAAGTCACTGACTACAATGTTAAAGATGGTTAACAAATGAGCTTTGGCGATTGGTTCGCATATTTCGTTCAAGGTTGCAGTCCATCATTGTATGAATCTCTGTACAGATTCCAGCGGTTCCTGCTTAATGCTCATGAGCTAGTCTAGAGTGACTTCCAATTTTAAGTTATACCTAAAATGGATCACAAACTAACTTAGCAACTCCTCCAAGGTGGAGATAGAGGCACATGGAAGTACATAGTGCCAATCTAAGGCTTTGCCTATCAAGGACATCGCAAAGACACAGATGATGGTGTGAGGTCATGGTTGCAAAAGCAAGGATTTAGACCTAAAGGTAACCAAATGTGCATTCAAATCATCCTTCCCATTGTATTTTGTAAATTGGGAGAGTGGCATCCCAGGGGGCAATGTGAGCATAGGGACAACTGGGCTGATGGGGTCATCATGGTAAAAGTACATGACTTGGACAGTTTCAGTACCAGTAGCGAGCCATTTGATCTCTTCAGTGAGGGTTTGGATGAGTTGGAAAGCTTGATATAGACTTGGGGATGTTGTAGATAGTTGAGGGGCTACAAGAGCAGCCATCATTGGTGGTGTTGTTGGGGCAATGGCCTATCCCATGGGGGGTACCGTTGGGGCCACTCTAGTAAGTGGTGTCACCTAGGAGGTCCATCACCTGGTGGGTGGCACTATCAGGTTGGTTACTTGCCCGATTGGTGGAACAGCCCATAGCCATACGTTTTGCTACACTACGTGTGGAACCTAATATGCTTGGGGTTGCACTTAGTGTGAAATATGAGATGGTTAGGTGGTAGGGAAGATAGTAGTTTCCTTCCATCATGCAGTTGAGGTAGGATCCCCTACTGACGGTAGGATGGGTTCAGATAAGGTGACTAAAGAAAAACCCATGTAAGGTTGTGATGTAGGCAGAGTGTGCACATATGGTAGCATAGATGTCACTAATGTTGGGTACAATACGTGAATAGAGTGGGAAGGCAAGGTAACAGGCAATGAAGTTGAAGGGCTAGCGTGCTGATAAGTTGAAGACATGGGATGACTGCTCATCACCAAAGGGAGTCTAGGTTATGGTAGGATCGTGGCAGTGATGAAGGGAGTGGAGAATTTTCATTGATGAAAATGAGTAGTAGAGGTGGGAGGGACACCTGTGGTGTAGATTGGACCACCACCTTCCGAGTGGGAGTCCAACTCCTCTTGTCCATTCTGGAAGGGTTCTTTGTAATGTGATGTTATGTCCCATTCTCTTACCCTACTTACTTGGATAAGTTGGTTTAGCATCCACCGGTACATCTTAGTCAGTGGGATAATGGTATTGGGAGTAGGGATGAACTCCCTCCTATTCCAGTAGATGAACTTGAAGTTACGTTTCTCTTCAAGTTCACGATGGTCCAATGGTATGTTTGCCTACATTTTCATGCACAGAAAGTGGTATCGCTCCTCATCTTGAGGGAGGGATTTGGGAAATTGCTATTATAGTCTCAAGGACTACCTTGGCATTAGGAATGGGCTAAGCGGGCGCTCAAGACCTACCACATTCTGGACAGAGTAAGGTACCTCCAAGCTTGAGGTGGGAACTATAGTAGTAATGGGATTCATTTTCTATTGTAGTTAGAAAGCTGTAGGAGAGACACGCACGCTGCAGCTAGGTATGTTCATGAGTGTCAAAAACTGGTTTCCTTCACCATTATGCTTTCTATGCTGAGCAGGACTACTACACTGACAAAGTTGCTACGCTGCAGGGAACACAGGTAACATACCGCGATGGGTAGCGTATCACGATGGATAGCGTAGCACAGTGGAGGATGCTATGCAATAAGTAGCATAATGCTATAGAGAGGTGTTACGTAGTAAGAAACATAACACTGTAAAAGGATGTTACGCAATAAGTAGCATAACACAGTAGACGGGTGTTACGTAGTGGGTAGTGTAGCACTGTAGACAGGTTCGGGCTTTCATCCCATAGAGTTCCAAAGGAACTGCCAACTAGGATCGATCTGTATCAACCAGTGTGTAGACAACCATAGGGGTTTCACGTCTATGCTAGCTGGACACTAGTAGCAGGGTACAGAATGCACATAGGACTACCCATGATGCATAGAAGGGGCACACAAAGAAGGCCCTCCTTCCAATGTCAAAAACTGTAACGGTCGAAAACGTTGGTGGCTAGAACACCAAGAGGTTACCGAGCATAGATCCTAACCCTGAATCCATGCAAGGGCCGTGCTAGAGAAAATGGAAATGAGGTGCCCTGAACGGTCTAGTCGATCAGACAAGAACTTAGGCGGTGTACAATAACCTTTCGCTAACGTTTGTTGTAATATGTCACACTGATATTTAGGCAAAGAAGGCTATAAAGTAAATGCGTAACAAAGTATATAACTTAAGCAATAAACATAAAATGGAGTAAGCTTAAGTGAGAGAATGCATCACCCCAAGATCGGGGGATTTGATCTTTGTTTGGTTAAAGAAGATCTACAACAGATGTGTAGTGTGGATGGGCACAACTTGCAATGTAATGATATGGTCACAACCCCTCAACTACTACCAATGGTCTGTTGATCGGAGCTGATGAGTCGATGCTTGCTGGGCTAAGAGAGATCCTGGGAGGTACTGTTGCTAGGGTTTTGCTACTTATTAGCCTCCCAATTGCCAGTCTCTTTGCCAAAGAAAATTGCCAGAAAGCTAAAAAATTCCAAATGCTAATCTTTGAAGCCAACCTCCAAGCCAAAATTCCAAAAGCCAACCCTTTGAACATTGTTCGTTGGGGTATTTATAGAGCTAGATGTAGGAGAAAGATGTGGTTTGGATGCCACGTGTCCTGGGTCCCACATGGTGCAAACGTGAACATGTCATACTACCGTGTGGTGCTACGCTACAATGTCACGCTAGCACGCTATGTTGCAGTGTTACTTTGGACATGAAACTTGCTTGAGCTATAACCATATCGTTCAAACTACATGTGCTAGAATCCAGGAAACTACCATGTTTTTACAAAAAATGCAAAGTGCCAAATGCAAAGTGGAGCCTATGCTCTAGGACTACGTCTTCCCTGCTCTTGTGAGGAGGGTCAAGCGTAGGGACAACTTTGGGAATTAACAAAGCAAAACTACTGATCTTGTCTATCAAAGAGATGTCGAAGTAGAAATGACCATTGTCAATGAATTCTAGAAGTTTTGGAGATGTCTTGGGGCATCCACACAAGTGTTACACTACCTACGCTGCCCAGTGTATCAGCATAGCGTAAACACCCACATGCTACACTGTGCTACGTTGTATAGCATAGTTGCCAATCTTGAGAGAAATTTTTCTTGAAATTTTTCATAGTAATTGACAACCCTACCTTCCATGTTGAAAGCTCTTGGGACTTACTGAGTTCGTCCTTGGGACACTTTTGTGCTTTATGTCCTTTCTATGTTATGTAGTGTAGCATAGCGTAGTGGCTAGTGTGACATGAGTCCTTGCTTGATTTGTAATTCCTTGTCAAGAAATTTGTTTTGGATCCTAGGGGCAAAGTGTTATAGGTAGTCTTGGAGGTCTGAGTGTGACCAAGTGCAATTCCTTTACTAGGAACCCCTTAGCAGAGGACCTTCATGCGTTTTAACCCTGCTACATTGTTCAACTTGCATTCTGACTTATTTTGTAAATGTTTTGTCGGGGAATGTTAGTCATGTCCTGACGTGGTAGTAGAACAAGCATGTTTGATAGTTAAAGCATGTGTTTACTTCACCAAAATAGTCTGAGCGATGCAATTCCATACGAGCAACCCGCTACATTGTGTTATGCTATGTAGCGTAGCACAACATAGCACCCAAATAAAAATAATTTTTGCCAAAGTTTGCCACATTCTTTTGCATCATGTTGATTGTGCTTCAAGGATGAACTAGAGCAAGTATCCCAGAGGGCTGAATCACTATCAATATTCATCTTTGGTGCCCGATGAGTCTCCACGTGGCCTGCTACGCTATGCAGCATAGCATAGCATAGCAAGTCTTGCAGTTAGAAAATTTGTCGAACTATTTTGCTCATCCTGAATACTTTCAACAGCTCCTATCATGGTCCCTAGGTAGACCATTAGTCAAGTCTTTTGCCAAGCTAGGAAAGCTAGATGGTGTAGCAAGTTTTCAGCCCGAGAGATAGAAAATTTTTCAGACTGTACAGTCTACCCCTAGTGCCTCTTTCATGCAAACTGGCCTCCTAGCTAGGTGTTACACTAACTGTGCTGCAAAGGGTGGTAGGCAAGCCCGAAAGTAGCTTGGCAGGCATTAGGACTTCTAGGGTGCCATGTTGCCTACACGGTCCCACATGACACTGCACTTGCAAAGATCCTTACCCAAATTTTAGGACTATGCTGGCTCATGAGAATCCCAAAATTTATGGTGTTTCACATTGCACAAGCCAAACGGCATCTGTTTGTATGCGAATGTTCCCCAAGGATTGGTGAATATAGTCTTGGATTGGTCTTTTGGGGCTATTTGTATTTGGTTATATTTTCTATATCCACCTAGAAAATTGTAATAGCGATGCCCTGTGATGGTCTCTAAGACTTGGTCAAAAAATGGCAATGGAAAGTGATCTTTGAATGTTTCCATATTTAGTAGCCTAAAATCTATGCACACCCTCCATTTTCCTTCCTTTTTAGGCATAATAACTAAGGGGCTAACCCATTCACTATCAGCAATGGGGTATATCAACCCAGCCTTGAGAAGTTGTTCGATTTCTTCCTTAACTACTTACTTCAGCTTAGGGTTCAATCGCTTCTATGGTTGTCTTCGAGGCTTCATGGAGGGGTCAATGTAAATTCTATGTTGGCATATCCTATGATCTATTCCAATTAATTTGGGATATGACCAAGTGAAGGCTTCTGACCATTTATTGATTACCTTCAGCAGTTCTTCTTTATGTTGAGGAGTAAGATTAGTGTTGATAATTACCGATTTTCCATTTTTAAGGAACGTGTATTCCATATGAGTGGGCAATGATTTTAGCTCAAGGAGCTCCTATTTAAATTTCTTAGGGATTTCCAACTTCCCCCAATTGATATTTTCAAGGTTAAGACTTGGAAGTTGGTGGTGGACTTTCTCTAATGTGTCTATGCTATCAATGTAAGCACAAGTAAAACCCTTAGTTGGTTCCATGCATATGAGTGAACTACTTTCTTCATCAATTGTTAGCCACTGGGTGTCTTCCTGTTGTGTGGTTGTTGCATACAGGCATCTTTGTATGTTAATCACTTGTGCACATTGATTGCATGCAGCCAATGCTAAAATTTGCACAAACCATGACCTCTACACACAATTACACCCTGTGTCACTGTATGCGATGCATGGAAATTGCTTCTTCTTGATCTTTCTTAGGCATGCATAGATCATGCTTAGCCATGCTCTTCCCATTATGATTGGGAAGTCCCCCTTACCATTGTTTACCTGAATCACTAGAAAATTAGCTAGGTACAACCACCCACAAACAGTGGTAACAATGTCTTCCACCAGTCCCAATGGGACAACGATGGACTGGTTGACCAACTTTAGATGAATGTTGCTCTTTTTCAATAGAGGCAGGCTTCAGGCCTTGTACATTTCTTGAGAAATCAAGTTGACACTGGAACCTGAATCCAAAATAGCCTTGCACGACACATTTTTAGTGATTTGTAAGTATATTAGAGGACTCCCAAGATTAGATAATTTCCTAGGAAGATGGCCAACTTTGATCTGATCAGTGACGGCATGTGTTAGCATGAATGTATGCATTGAGTGCGGTGATTGGGTTGAAGGGGGCTCCAAAGTTTTGATTGATACTGAGGCATCTAAGGAATCAGCCGCTTGTGATTGCAAGGGCTTGGTTGGACTATTGGTTCTAAAGAAAAGTATTTTCTTTATGTGGTTGTTGGAACCAACAGTAGGTTGAGGGTTAATAGCCCTCATGACATTATGTTGCTATGGTTGGGTATGGATTTCACCCTACATAGTTGGAGTATGTGGTAGTGGAGCTATTGGTGGAAGATATGCGGTCAGATGAGAAGGATGATATGCTTGTGGAATATCACCCCTAGAAGAGGGAGTCCCATAATACGCATTGACTTGGTAGTGAGGTTGAGGAGTGATGTGACCAGTAGAATCACATGGGGAGATTGGCTATTACACATAATATCCATATTGGTTAGGTTGCTGGTAAGGATACTGTTGCCTTGGTGGTGGCATTCCCCATGATTGTGGGTGCTACCACTATTGATATTGCTCAATCGGTTGTGGTGGAGTTCCATTGGGATAATATGTTAAGAATTGGTGAAACTACCTTCGGTTGCCTTGAGGATAAGGTAACCTTGGATTATCCATAGTAGCATCCAAGGGTTCATGTCCTCTTTGTTTCTAGCCTTGGATTTTCTTTCATAAGTTAGATACTTAGGAGTACGTTTGGTACTTGTCATTAAATAGTTCTAACATAGTACTCCACCTACGAATGGATTCCAGTTCTAAAGACCGATACCAACTTTCCACCCTTTTAACTAGTGTCCATGGAAATAACTTAAGTTTTTGTCATTCATTCTCTATATTTTGTAAGGCACACGCATCATGGAATTCTTGTAAGTGATTCTGAGGATTAGTGTTGTATCCCCCTTCAAATTGTGGGATATTGTTGATATCTAATCCCTTGATTCTACTATCTTTGTAGTGCCTTGTTGGAATTCTAACAGCCTCAATTATGTCCAACATACTTCAAGTAGCAAGTAGGGGTTCATCGAGATCATCTTGTCCATGACGTCTATGATGCCTACATTATTTCCTAATCTCCCTTCTTCTATGTCATGACTCTCTAGAGTGCCCTCGTCCCCTTTCCTAGCTATTTCGTCTATGACTTCCACTTTGCCTATCTTTATCCCCATGGTCTTTTTTTTATGACCACATCCAAATATTGAAGGAGCGGGTGAAGGAGATGATGAAGGTGAAGAAGAAGCAGAACTATCACCATGATAGTGTCTGCTACCTTTTCTTCTGCAGTCTCAACCCCAATCACGATTGTGATTAGAATGTCCACCTTTATCATCTGTTTGTGTTCCTTTTTCAGACCCTTTGTGCCCATGGGTATCAGAACCTAAAGTTATGAATAGTGGAATGAAGGTTTTGATACACAACCCCTTGGCCAAAGTCAAGGGGAGGAACATCATTGTGTGGCTGACTACCTAAGGTAGGTTCACCACCCTCATTTGCTTAAGATGTGTGGGACATCCTAGGACCACTTACCCTTCAAAGACTTATGATGTCTCTCCTGTTACAAGTCCCTTTGACATTATGCCTCTATGGGATGGTATTTGCTTAAGTCATGGTCTTGCACAACATATTCTACATGTAAGTGCAACATGCTAATTCATGTGAGAGCACGAAGAAGCATGCTCGAGACTAAACAATTAGGAGGTAACACTATGTTACCTTCTAAGTCTCGCCAATGCAGTTGTTCATCTTGATAAAGGATAAAGGTGAAGTCTGTTATATACTCATCAGGATGAATATATACCACTCGAACTTGTTGAGGGACTGGCAGATCAATGTCATGTGTATTACGTCACCGACTGTTTCTTGTTTCAGACCTAGGTGGTGAGGCACTTTCATATGAAAAAGAAGACATACTTGTCTATTCAGTGTGCAATGTATTCTTGTTTATTATTTTCTCAACCAATCCTAAGGGTTCATTCCAATGATGTGAATGATTTCCTATGTTCTAGTTAGCGCACAAACAACTAAGTCCCTGGCAACGGTGCCAATGATGAGCAGCAAGGTACCCCTATGCTCAACCATATGAATACGAGCATTTCACGCATGATCCAGTTGAATTCCAAGGACTAAGTTCTTATGCACCCTTATGGAACAAGGATGGGTTGGTTGATTATTGTCTTCCCAAGCTTACTTGTATGTCATGATTGTATGGTTAAGCTAGCTTGAGGCATATGATTTTTATAGCTTTTATGTTTTTATGTCCTATGCTAGTAAGGGAGGAGAGAGAGATAACTAAGTGACTAATTTAACTTAACTATTGATTAACTAGGATTTAACTAATCCTAACACCAGTATCCATTCTCACTTGCCATACACATCCTAAACCAGTGCAACACTACTAGGATTACCAAATGCTAATCATTACTAGGTTACCAAGTGTTACACGCATGCTCGAAGTGATCGTATTGAGTGTATTTAATGATTTGCTTAATTGATCAAAATGAATTGCTATGTTAATGACAAAAATGTAAAGTGCATAAAATAAAATAAATGCATAAGAAAATAAAATAAAATAAATGTGTAAGAAAATAAATCTCAAGTGCTGCAAGGATGAATCAAAGAGCTTGTCTTTATTGCCGTACACAAGGTGTGCTCTGGTACACAATGCTCAAATAAAGATCCATCCACACTTTGACCTCCTATTGCAAGCACTTGGAAAATATTCTAACCTTCAAACAGACTACAAGAGTTTTGCTACTTAACTGCTACAAGACTTCTTTCCAATTGTGCACTTGGGCACTATATTTATAGACTTGGGGAGCAACTACTCTAATAATTAGAGTAACTGCTCTAATAATTAGAATAACCACTCTAATTATTAGAGTAACCACTCCAATAATAACTGCTCTAATAATTAAAGTAACTACTCCAATAATAACCACTCTAATTATTAGAGTAACTGCTCTAATAATTAAAGTAACTGCTCTAATGATACCCACTCTAATTATTAGAGTAAACACTCCAATAATAACCACTCTGATAATTAAAGTAATCACTCCAATAATAACCACTCTAATTATTAGAGTAACTACTCCAATAATAACAACTCTAATAATTAGAGTAACTACTTCATCTGGAGCCCAACAACTAGAGTAATAAACATAAGTAGCTTGAAGCATTTTCGTAACAACCAAAACTTTGCTAACAAGTATGAGCTTCTTTCTCCAATATGGATAAAGGGAATTATGAATAAGTAAACATGACAAGCATTAAAGAATTGCTTTAACAATGCCTTTATGAATCTATTAGTCTTTAGAAATGTTATGAAAATATACCTAAGATCCATAAAATTCTTGAGAATCATATAAAATATAAAGGATGAGGGTAAATAAGTTTAAATTAAAAACACTGTAGAAATTAAAAATGAACTTAAATATAAAACCAAAATAAAATAGTCACTAATTTATGTGATTTTTCAACTTGGATAGCACATACTTAGAGGATAGGTACCTACACATATTTGGACATGTTGATCTAAACTATGATTTTAAGGATACCATATCCTTTACAAGACTTTTATACAATGTGAAATTCATCTTGATGACACATCCACAAACTGGAAAATTAAGAACTGGAGAATTCTTAATTAATGATACAACTTACGTAAGATCTATAAAATTCTTGAGAATCATAGAACATAATGGTTGCTGGGAAGATAAAGAAGGGTAAATAAGTTAAAGTTAAAAACACAATAGAATTAAAAATGAACTCAAATATAAAGCTGAAATGGAACAAACTCACTAATCTAGGTGGTTTCCCAACTTAGTTAATCCCTACTTAGAGGGTAGGTACCTACACATCTCTAGACATATTTCTCTAAATTATGGTTTCAAGGCTTTTATATAATATGGGGTTTACCTTGGTGACATACTCACTAATCTTGGAATCAGAAACCATAGAATTCTTGCAAGAACCCATGACATAACTTAGCTCTCAAGCAAAAACCAATATGGAATTTGTCATAATTCAATCATCACTAATCTATAGGTTATAGCTGTGAATTTCCTTAAAATTTCACTAAGAAATTTTACATGAAAAACCTTTTATGTTATTCCTTCCTTTGTGTAAAACTAATGGATCCAAAACATATACAACTTGGAATTCATAAACAAAGGACTATAACAAATAAAGTAATGAAGCCCTAGTTCCAATAAAAGTATAAAAATAAATAGAATTTGTTGATCCTTAGAATGCATGCAGTTGGAGATGAATTAGTTAAAGCATAGCTAAAGTTAATTCTAGAAGAAAAATCATAAAGTCATAGAGCATAGAGATGGAGCATGGAATACTACATTCAAAGTGCAAGACCTATTGAAGAGTGTTGATATTAATGAATGGAAATTAAGGGCTTTAAAGTCAATCTCTATCTTGGATTTCTAATGCTGAAATGAAAAGAAATTTAGATATTTATCTAGTTTGAAAAATTATCATTCAATGGTTATATATACATATATATAACCATTGCACAAACATCTTTCTCATCAAATATGTCTTTGGCATAGACATCTTTAGCTTCAAAGACTTCTTTAACTTATTAGCTATCTTTTAACCATGACACCTTTAACCTCAAAGATGTCTTCTATTAACATTCTTGAATTCTAATTAGAAAATGTCCAACTAATAGATGAATCCTACATAAACACTATCATTCATGAATTCCACCAAGTACACAAAATACATCTTTGTCTCTGCTGACATCCTTATCAACATTTGGTTAGATTTATCTAAAAGGTACTATTGGTTCTAACATGCACTTTTGAAAATTGTACTCAAGTCATTTTACTTGTCCATGTTTTGGATTATAAACAAGATAAAGAAATAAATTCAATAAGCCCAAATTCAAGGTAATAGAAGGTCATATTTACATATGGAAATGTAGCAAAATCAAATAAGCAAAGTGTCAAAAATCAAAGAGAAGAGAAATTACCTCTTTGTAAAATAGGAATGAAAGCCATGTAAATTTTATTTGCATCTTTATGCCACATAATATAAAATAGAAAATTCCATCATTTTTTTTTGTTTTAGAAAAAGATTGATGAGGAGATGTAATTAGAGAATGGTCCTAAATCTCTCATGTCTCTTCAATTTTCAACCCTTCTTTTCATAAAATAGCTTTGTCCCATCACATTCTACTATGGCCATATCATTTGGTTATAAATATGTGGGTAAATCATGAATGTAAGTGATGCCATTCAAGACAAGTGAATGTTGAAGATAGAAGATGAAAACTATTATGAATTTTTTATTATTCTTATCATCATTTCATTATTGTTAATAGTTAATCAATACTTTATCAGTTATTATTATTTCATCAATTTAGCAATATCTCCTCCATCACATTTATTCCTTATCCAATAGCTATCAACACTTATCAATAATTCTGTCTATAGTTGTCAATTTTTCACATCCTCAAGTTATCATCATCAACATTTCCATCAAACTATTTTCATCAATTTCATCATAGATATGGTCTAGTAGAAAATTTAAAAGTTCTAAAGTCATTGAAGTAGTATCCATCAATTTCCCCACAAAATTTAGTTCATTTAGTTCAATTCAACATACCGAATTGTTCAAAAGTTTAAGGAAACTCTAACAAACCAAGTTTCATTCAAATCTAACTTTAGAATCTCAAGATTTTCACAACTATTAGTTTGACCATGACTTGTGATCAAGTTGTAATATTGCAAGTTTTTTAGACCAAGAGTTTACAATGATTTGTGGTATTCCAAAATCTAGAACTTTCATATATCACAACCCATGTTTCACTTGTGGTAATGTACCATAACCTTACCATAACTCATGCTCAACTTGTGGTCAAATCACGATATTAACAATAACTTGTGATCACCTTGTGGTTGATAAAAATTACAAGTATGACATATGGTTTCCTCATGGTTCATTATCCTTAGCAAAGAAAATTCCCCATGACTTTTGATATTCAAAAAATTCAAATTTTCAATCTATTGCATATACCCACAACTTATGGTATCCTCAATTATTAAATCTTATTATTTTTAATAGATCAACACTCATGGTAGAGCATCAAAACCCATGGTGAGTTGGTTGTAAAAGACTCATGTTGCAATACCACAACTCATGATAAATCAAAATTTTAGAATTTTTATTAGTTTTTAGTAGTTTTTCAAATTTTCATTATAAGGATTCATCCCCCCAAAAAACCCAATTATTGGTATCAAAGTAAAGGTTAAAGCCATAGGGGATTCAAACAGGAACTTTGCAAATTATGGCATTAGTTATGATAGTACACAAAATTTCAAATTATGGCAAGGAATCACAACATTGTTATTGGAGCTTAATGATGTCTAGGACATTATGGATAGTGGTAGTGAAACACCAAAAAAATTAAACAAGAATTTGAAAAATAAATTTTAGAAATTCATTAAAGAAGAAGAATTAGAAAAAGACATTATATTTAACTTAGTTTGTGAAAATGTCAAAAATGAAATTTCATATTTGAAGACTAGCAAAAAAATATGTTAATTCATCAAAGAAAAATATGAAGATAAGAAGGGAAAAAGTATATGTCATAAAAATTAGAAACTTTAAAAGATCAAGAAGGGAAATTTCAAACTAAAGAAACCAAAACAAAGCAATTAAGAAAAAAGGAATGAGAGACATCACAAAGAAAAAATTTAGCAAAGAAGCACATGCAAGAAAGATCAAAATAACTAAACAAAGAGCACATAAGAAGCAAAGAAAATGAACATGCTCATCAAAGATTGAAGAAAAGCAAGGCCATAAGTCAGAAATTAAAAAGGTATAATACCAAACGAAAATGAGAAACAAATTTTTCATATATATTTTCCTCAAATAAGTGGCTACTAGAAATAGGTTGTATTAATCACATGACTATAAGAATTGATGATTTTACTAATGTATAATTTAGAAGAGGCCTTGGAAATTTATACTTTGGAGGAAAAAACTTTAAATCCTTGGAGCATGTACAATTAATATTAATTTAAAAGATAGAAATAATTTTAAAATCAAAAATGTATTTTATGTCTCAAATCTTGAGAAACCCCTTCTATCAGTTAACCAATTGATAAATGATAACTACAAATTAGTATTTGACAAAAAATCTTGCATCAATTATGATAAAAATAACATGAAATTCAATGTTGAAAAGTTGGCAAATCAAATCTACTACTTAGAATGAACTTTGAAGATAAAAAATTCAAGAAATAGGAAAAGTCAAAAGGTGATTTTAAAGAATTTAAATGAGATTGAAGAAATAGAATACTTAGATCTATGCCTACAAAATTTTTTTAAAGAAAAAAAATAAGTTATCACTATCATAAAATTAGAGATTTAAATACATGAACAAAAGAAAGATGTTCACTCACCTCCATTAAATTTCAATAAAGCCAAATAAGCTCCAATCACCTTACCAAAGAAATCAAAAGAAGACAAAGAAAACTCAATATAAGAAATAATCATTGAATCTCAAAATCAATAGGCAAGAACACAAACAAGAAGATCTATCATTAATAACATTGATCAAGTGTCAAAGACCATTAAAGATTGTCTAAACTCCAAAACAATGACTCTAAAGTACAGATTGTTAATTCTAGCATGCACTTTGAAAACTCATTACTCAATTCACCCTATTTGTCCATATTGTGGATTACCAAAAAAACAAAAATTTAATTCAAACAACTCAAATTCAAGATAATAGAAGGCCATATTTACATATGAAAATGTAGTAAAATCAATTAAAAGTAAGAAGTCAAAGATCAAATTTCAAAAGAAGACAAATTACCTCATTTGTAAAATAA
Organism: Gnetum montanum; assembly: GCA_015680685.1. Classification (NCBI taxonomy): domain Eukaryota; kingdom Viridiplantae; phylum Streptophyta; class Gnetopsida; order Gnetales; family Gnetaceae; genus Gnetum; species Gnetum montanum. The sequence continues at coordinate 416,063 of MNCI01038015.1, forward strand.
GAACCAAAGCCATGTAAATTATATTTGGATTATTATGCCACATAAGAAAAAATAGGAAATTCCATTATTTTTATTTTAGAAAAGATTAATGGATAGATGTAACTAGAGAATGAACCCAATCTCTCATGTCTCTTCAATTTCTAAACCTAGCTTTGTCTTATCATATTCTATTATGGCCCCATCATTTGGCTCTAAATATGTGGGCAAATCAAGAATGTAAGTGATGCCATTAAATGCAACTGAATGTTGATAATAGAAGATTGAAGTTATTCTAAAATTTTTAATTATTCTCACCATCATTTCATTAATGGTAATCAATATTTTATCAATTATCATCATTCCATCAATTCACAAATATCAACTCTATCACATTTATTCCTCATCCAAAAACTATTAATAGTTATCAACACCTTCATCAATAGTTCTCAATTCCTCACATCCACAAGTTATCATCATCAACATTTTCATTAAAGTATTTTCATCAGTTTCATCACAGATCTAGTCTAGTAGCAAATCTAGAAGTTTACAAGTCATTAACATGGGATACATCAATTTACCCATGAAATTTAATTCATTCAATCCAATTCAACATCTCATATTATTCAATAGTTTGAGAAAAATCCAACAACTCAAGTTTCATTAAAATTTGACTTCAAAATATCAAGATTTTCACAACTATTAGTTCAACCACGAATCATGAACAAGTTGTGGTATTGCAAGTTTTTCAAACTACAAGTTCATCATAACTCATGATATCCCAGAATCTAGAACTTTCATAGACCATGACTCAAGGTTCACTTGTGGTGATGCACCTTGACCCCACCAAAACTTGTGGTCAACTTGTGGTGTCAACCACAACTCATGGTCATCTAGTGATTGATAGAAATCATTACTATAATACATGATTGCCTCATGGTACATTATTTTCAAAAAATAAAATTTACCATGAATCATGGTATGATCATGATCCAACACCACAAGTCATGGTAGACTCATTGTATTCAAAAAAATTAAATTTCCTTTCTATTACATAAGATCATGATTTGTGACATCCTTGTGATCTACTCATGGTCTACTCATGATAGAGCCCCATAACTTATGGTGAACACATGATCAAAGACCACGACTTATGTTGTAATACCATGACTTTTGATAAATCAAATTTTTATCAAGTTTCAATAGTTTTTAAAATTTTTTCCACAAGGATTCATTTCCAAAAAAAAAAAACCTTAACATGTACAAATATGGTGTAGGAACACCTCTTTTTGATTCCCTTATTTTTTTCCTTTGTAAGTGTTATTGCAAGTTTTAGGCTCTATGGAAACATATTGAAGGCCTCGAAGTCATCTTGTCTAAGATTTGAATTCTTAAGAGAGATGTCCTAAAAAGGATAGAGATAACCTAAATACGTAGGAAAATTTCTAAAATTATTTTTCAAGTTTAGAAATAGCCAAGACAATATGGTAAAAAGATAGAAATAGCATGGAAACTCTAATTGTGCTTGAGGAAGGTTTCCTAGGATTTTTTGTCTTACTTTATTAATAAATATGGATTGTGTTGCATGTGTGTATCATGAAGAGATAAGATTTCATGTAAGTTCATGCATGAGCTTGGACAAGAGTGTGAGAGAGCACATTGAGTAAGTGTATAGATGTTGCAGCTCTAAGGTCAATTGTGTTATGTGTTGGCCAATGTGTTCTAGTCATGCTTGTGAGTTGAGATCTCAACTTTGGGTTATTGAAGAGATTCTCCATTGGTTGTGTTCTACATTACAAACAACCATTATGTAATCATAGAGCCTCATGCTCTACAACATTGTTTGAGTGTTTTGAGAGGTTTTGGATGTTTTATGATTTTGGGAACCTTGATGTAATCTTCTTTTTGAATAATTAAAGATAGTTAGTTTTCTTTTTTTCTAGTGATTCAATTATCTTTTCATAACATCTAGATTTAGTATTGGAACATGATTTAATATTGAAGTGAACCTACTCTAGCTAAATATTGGTATCGAAGGTTTATGTTGCTTATTGCTTGGATTTCATTGAGGATTTTGTCAATTTCAAATGAAATCCAAGAAAAAACAAGGGCAAGCTTTGAATAGAGACATGGAGAGTATATAGTCTACCTTATTAATGATGGTTTCTCGATTAGATGAAATTAGTGCAAAGGTATATAGAAATGTTGATCTTATCCATATTCAGACACGTAGAGATGATCGACATGCATGTTTAGATGAAGAAGTTTCACAACCTAATGGAGATGAAGCAAATAATAAGAAATGATAATCTAGCTATAGGATTGAAGGAACCCATCAACTAGGGATTCAAATGGAAGGGAATCCTACTCCTGATATGAGAATTTTGAGGACTCCAATAGTGGTAACTTCTCTTGGTAACCTTTATGAGGAAGATGAAGCAAGACTTACAAGAGTGTTCCATAATTCTACTAGACTTCTCTACATTGAGTTGAAGACTTTCAATGATATAGATGGTACAAATGCTTTTTCAATTTGGCTAAATGTACTTGACAAGCACTTTGAGTTGGAAGAGGTATTAAATAACTTGAGAGTACCTATTACTAAATCCATATTAGAAGGTATGGCTTCTACTTGGTGGGAAAAGGAGTCCCAAGATTATGAAAGATAAAATAGTCAATCCATTAAAGATTAGAATCTAATGAAATATAGGTTAAAAAGAAAATTTGAATAATCTCATTAGAGATAAGAGACCATTATGAAGTTGAAATTCCTAAGGCAAGGTGACAAGGATGTCAAAGAATTCTACATCAAAATTTGTGATCTATTCTATCAAAATAATTGAACTGGGAGGAGTATGAACAAGCTTTAATCTTTTTAGGAGGTCTCAAAATGATGTACCAAAAGAGTTGTCTTTTTATTAGCTGAAAACTCATGATGAGGCTTATGATTTAGCACTCAAGGCTAAAATGAAATTAATTGGATTTGGAAATAAGAGAAAACAAACTTCCAAGGAGAAAAAGAAGGGATCCAAATCTAAAGACAAGGATGGGAGCCATGACAAGAATATAGAAAAGAAAGATGAAAATAGTAAAGCTAAGGAGGACCAAGGTAAGGGAAGGAAGGGTCAACATGATAGCTCATCCAAGATTCAATGTTTCAAGTGTGAAGAATAGGGACACAAGTAATGGAAATGTCTACTTCACAAGGCATCCAAGGACAAAGATGTGCAAATCATGGAGGTGGAGGAGATATCAAGCCAACCACTTTAGAGAGGTAATTCTAATGCCTCCAAGATTGAGAAAGTTTCTAAATTAAATTCTTGTGCATTCATGGGAAATGTGAATAGAGCAGATCATCATGCTAGAAAATTGTTATTTTGATTTGGGGATAGATGTTTTCTTAGTGGGGAATGAATTCATTTTTTGATTGATGGGGGAGCCCAAGAAAATATTTATTTTTTTCTAGGCTAGTTGCTAGATTAGATTTGGCAACTAATCCTCATCCTAGACCTTATAAAGCACATTGGTTACCTAGATATTTTTCCCAAGAGGTGAGGGAATAATGTACTTTGAAATTTAAAACTAGAGGTTTTCATGATGTGAACTATGATGTGCTTTCAATAGATTATGTAGATGTAACTCTTCATAGACCTTGGAATTTCTATAGTGGTTCTCAGTTTGATGAAGCAAGAAATGCATGGAGTGTAGCTAGAACTTATGAAATCCATGAGTTCATTCCCATGATAGCTAAATAAGTGAGGTAGAAAAGCTTACTTAATGCTTCCTTAATCCTCCTAGGAGAGAGAAAATATATTAAGGAACATGATGAAACAAGTTTTGAATTTGTTGTAGTTGCTACTAACTATGATGATGTGCAAGTTGAACTTCCTACAGGTGTGCAAGGCTTGAAGAAGAGATTTCCAAAGGTTTTCAAGGGGAAATTGGATGGATTACCACTAATGAGGAATGTAGAGTATTAGATTAATTTTATTCCTAGTGTTACCATACCAAATGAGAGGGCTTACTAGATGGCACCAAATCAATGAATTGAATTACAAAGATAGGTAGAGAAGTTACTTGTTAATGGCTTCATGTGGAAATCCATTTTACCTTGTGTACTTCTAGAGGTGCAAGTGCCAAAGGAGGATAGTGATGAATGGAGGATGTGCATTGATTCTAAGGTAGTGAATAGTAATAGTGAAGTATTTCAAGTCACAAGGATGGCAGCCATAACATTATATTTCTTTGCCAATTCCTAAGGATCCATGAAAATGTGTGTCTATGGATTTTGTGAGTGATATTTCAAAAACTAAAAGTGGAAACGATGCAATTTTTGTTGTTATGAATAGGTTCTTCAAGATGGCACATTTCATTCCATGCAAGAAGGTGAGTATTGCTTCTCATGTTGCAAATTTTTTTCTAGAATTATGTAAAGTTGCATGGAATTCCTTGAATATTATTAGTGACAGCAACTCCAAATTCACAAGTTACTTTTAGAGATTCCTTTGGAAAATTTTGGGAATAAAATTGAAGAAAATGGGGTCTTTTAAAATTAAGGCCAATATTAATGATAATTCTTTTAAAATTGACTTGCCAAATGATGTTGGTATGCCTTTCCTATTTAATGTTTTAGATCTTGTGCACTATCATGGACCTATCAATGAGGAGACCATATAGGGTAGCATCAATGAGTTAAAGGGGGCTATTGATTAGTCCAAGCCTTCAAGAGATAGAAATACAGTTATCCTCAAGCAGAGAAAAGCTTCTAGCACTAGAGAAGTTAAGAGGCATAAATATTTGATTCATTGGGAAGATTAGTCCATGGATAATGTTGTACGGGCCCATGGGACCAAACTTCAAGTGTGGGGAATCATTTCAATCCCTACTCCTTGTTCACATGAGTTTACTTTTTGAAGGATGGAAAAGTTGGTGTATGGATACCTCTTTCTATTTCCTTGTTCTTTCTCTATGTGTATGTTTTCGTAGGTTTCGAGCTCCATGGAGACATCTTGGAGGTCTTGGAGTCATCTTGTCTAAAATTTGGGCTCTTAAGAGAGTCATCTTGGAAGACAAGAGACATTTAGACTGAGTTAAGAGCTTGTAGGAGACATCTTGGATTTTTAACTAACGTCTCAAATAAGATGTATTAAACATTAGACAAGACATCTAACAAGTGTGGAGATGTCTCAGCTAAGATGTATCCAAAAGTGCTAAGATGTCTCAACTAGAAGTGAGACATCTCACCAGAATGTATAGTTTTGTAGGGAGACATCATGGAAAGGCCAAAAATGACCTGAACAGGTAGAGAGATTTCCAAAATTGCTATTCCAAGTTTGAAAATAGCGTAGACAAGGTGGGAAAAAGATAGAAATAGCATGAGAACTTCAAGTTGAGCTTGAGGAAGGTTTCCTAGGGTTTTTGATCTTGTTTTATTAATAAATTTGGATTGTGTTGCATCTTGTAGCATGGAGAGATGAGATTTCATGTAAGTTCATGTGTGAGCTTAAGCAAGAGTGTGAGAAAACACACTAAGTAAGTTTATAAGTGTTGCAACTCCAAGGTCAATTATGCTGTGTGTTGGCCAATGTGTTCTAGTATTGCTTGTGAGTTGAGATCTTAGTCTTGGGTTATAAGAGAGATTCTCCATCGGTTGTGTCTTGCATTGAGAACAACCATTGTATGGTTATAAAGCCTCATGCTTTACAGCATTGTTTAAGTGCTTTAAGAGGTTTTGGATGTTTTATAAGTTTTGGGAACCCTAATGTAATCTTCTCTTTAAATAATTGAAGATAGCTAGTTTTCTTGTTTTCTAGTAATTTAATTATCTTTTCAAAATATCTAGAATTACTGTTAGAAGATGATTTAATATTTGAGTGAACCTACTCCAAAAAATTGAAATCTAATTTACTCGAAATCCAAAAAGTAAAGTGCCATCAATTTATCATTGTCTAAAGTTGAATTTATTGCCATTGTTGATTCAAAATTTGTTAGACCAACTTGAATTCAAGGTGGAGCTTTCTATCAACCTACTACATGGTAACACTACTGTCATTATACTTTCAAAGGAACATATGCTACATAAAATAACAAAATACATAAGTATTAGGTACTATTTTGTGAAGCAAAAAGCAAAGGATGGGTCGATCAATCCTAAATACATTAATTCAAGTGATCAAATTGTTGATTTGATGATTTGGGCTTAAATATTTTAACCTAAAGATTAGAATCATTAAGGTAAATGAAGACTAAGAAAATCAAGGAAGAATAACCAATGCTATGTCACAAGATTCCAAATTCTTAGTAAAAATGAAATGTTGAAAATAGTATGAATTTTTCACTATCATCATCATCATTCTAAGAAATTGAAGCATAAAAATTATTATTTTGATTTAATTTGTCAAAATTCTATTTAATTTATTGCATTTGAAGCAATGAGGAAGATAAGAAAACTTGGGTGAATTCAAGAAATCAAATTTCATCAAAATCTGATCATTTGAACTTTAGATATTCAAGAAAATCAATTTGACCATGACTCATATTTCAATAGTGGTAATCATAGAGTTCAGTCGTAACCTACCCATGACTTGTGGTGCAAAACTTGAACACACCATCAAGTCATGACATCTTCGATTTTGATTATTTCTATACCATAACCATCACTACAACCCATGAATAGGTCATGATCCTTCAATATGATTTGTGGTGAAGTTGTGTTCTTTCAAATTTCTAAAAATTAATGAGTTTTGAAGTTCAAGATCATCTACAAGTTTAATCCATTGATGCATTAACTTTGATAGAAGTAATTATCATACTTGGTGTTTGAAGGCATGTAAGATAAAGTGCCTTCTTCCCCCTTCATTGTTTTGTATACTTAAAGGAGTATGGAACTAGGCACTTCATGTAACTAGTTTAGGTTGAATCATTTGTGATCATTGATGCTCCTTTCAAAGCACAAGGTCTCATGATACCTTCTTGTCATTGAGGAAGGCAAGAGCTTGGTTACAAGTGCATATGGGCTAGATATCCCTAACCCTTTTAATAGTTATTTTCATTAGTAAATATTATAGAATATGTATGTGATGGTGCGGCCTTTCCAATGGATAAGTGACCTTGGTAGTTTTGGCTTTGGATACCCACAATCCTTAGCATATCTTGCTTAGCACATTGAACTTATTTCTAATTTCTTGTTACACATTAATGATGCCTTTTTGCAATGCCCATGTGACTACTACCTTCTAGCAATTGGCATCACATTTTTTGGGTGATGGGTGGTGCAATGGTTTCCATAAAAAATCTGCAAATTTTGACTAGATGGTTAGCTAATGAAGCCTTGAGACATGGCTTCGCCAAATAAGAAGACTAGAGTTTGATTTTCATTTTTTGATAGCTCTAGCATCTTAAGCAGCATACTCATTACTCACTACAAGCGAGTTTGAACATGGCAATTCGTTGAGGGCCTATATTGGCTTCCCTTCCCCTAATATGTAAAGCTAGTTGATCTCCTATTTTGTTTTGAGGATTTAGAGGAATTCAAAGGCCGTATTGTTTTTGTTCAATTACCTTATAAGATGATGCCTTTGTAAGATGCATTTGCATTTAGTGGCTTTATGTACACGTGCTCTTGGCCCATATGAGGTCCTTTTTGCTTGTAATGCCCTCGATCAGCTTTTTGCTTCTGTCGAAAGAATATAAATGATCTCTATGGACATCCATGTTAAGGAAAATCATTTTACAATTTCACATCAGCAAATTCAAATTCATCCATAACCACCAAAAGCCAAGGTCATATTTGAGGCCACACAAGCACCCAAATCCAGCCACAAGATGCCAATGAACAAGATACGTGGATTGTGGTGGAGCCATAACAAAGGCAGCCTGGGCCCTCGAGTGGAGCAATCCAAGCCTGTTCCTCTACCGACGCGTGTTTATCTTGTAGGCTGATCCAGCCACCATTCAAAATATCTGACCAACCTCAAACAGCAAGAGAGCGATCCACAGCATGACACGCCTGCTGAAACAGTTGCAGTCCACAGACGCGGAAGGAACTTCTGCACTGCTCACTGCACTCTTCCACGTCTGCCATTCCACATCCATCCATCCATCATAACCACCTCCCCCACAAACAACAGTAGTTTCCTGGTTCTTTCTCTCTTTATCCATCTCTGATTCTCCACCATTACTCATTATCATCAAGAAGATTTCGCAGTAGTCATGGAAGAAATCAACCACAAGCCAACAACAACAACAACAGTAAACACTCAAGCTACCCACAATCCAGAAAACAGCAGTAATCTATGCCAAACAAACATGGGCTCAACAATGCATGCCATGGCAGAAGAAGTTGCAGCAGCAGCAGCAGCAACGGGAGTCTATTCATCATCCTCAGATTCTGTGGTGCTGAAGAAAACTCAGAATCCAAGCATGGCAGCATCAGGCAGCAGAAGCAGAAGCAGAAGAACGATCAGCAGCAGCAACAAGAGGAGGCTTGACAAAGTTATTGAGCAGCGGGAGGAGGACAATGGGGAACAAGAGAAACAGTTGCAGGAATTTGAGACAACAAGGGAGAAATTTATGAGGTACAGATCTCAGGTTGCAGGCAAGGTTTTGGTCCCTGAAACGTGGGGATATGAGGGAAGACTCAACGAGTGGAGTGACCCAAAAATTTTCTTCCACAGATCTCCACCTGCAACTGCTCTTGTTTCTGCAAAATCTGCTCTCATTCAGGATTGCCGCTCCATATCCATGCCCTGCCTTGCTGATCTCACATCCACGGCTGCCACACCTTCCACAGCCTCTGCTTCCATTTGAGAATAATATTACTGTTCATGGTTCTTGCTCCCCACACGCAATGAATTCTTACATTATTATTATTATTATTATTTAACTTTCACTTGCAGGGTTTTTTGTATCCAGTAATTTCAATTAATTACTGAAGAAATACACATTTCGCTCGCTGTATTGATTAGTATGTAACTATGTATTGTATATGTAACTATGTATGATATGATAATGATACGGAAGAAACCTTGTCTGCAACAATGGGCGGTAGCAGCTTGGATTTTACACAATCGTTACTTACAAGGAGCCGCAGCAGCTGTTAACGCGTTATTCTTGTGGATGATGTTTACTGCAAGTTTTCTGTCTAAATATGCATGCAGAGCCACATTCTCTTTCATTCTTTTAAATTTTTTTTTTTTTGGGTTCGGATATGTTATTTTATGGCAAAGGGCGTGGACTGCCTGTGGCCCTACGATGGGCTATGAGCTTTCTTTGTTTTTTGTTTTTGTTTTTTTAACTGTTAGCCACGTTGGTTTTAACTTTCAAGTTACAGGCACGGCATCACACGGAAATTTGTCGTATACGGTTTATTTTCTCAATAAGATGTATGAAATTCCGTAGCAGACAGGTAGAATACTATGTTGGATACAGTGAAGCGTATATATGCAGTTTATTAAATTCTGAAATCCCAACTACTAGCAGTGGACACTATACTGTACATAGCATTTTGGAATATAGTTCGGAGAAGCAGGATAATTGCTAATCCCACGTGCAGTTGGAAGAGATAATGTTGCTGCTAACTTGTATTTTTCATTTAGCTATTGTTAAAAAATTTGGATTATTGGCTGATTTCTTGTATTTTCAGACTTTGAAGCTTGTTAGAGAAGGAAGATTATGTAATAAAAGAAATGAAGTAGCTACGCATAAGAGGTAGAGCCTGCAACCTTAATAATTTTATCCTTTATCCTTCTTAACTTGAAAACCTTCTTGCCCCTTCTAACTTGAACATTATTCATCTTTTTCGATGAATCTATGTTATCTTTATCCACTGCCACGTTTGTAGTTTCATTTGTGGAAATATCTTTGCCTTTTAAAGTTGAATCTACCTTGTTATGTTGCTATTCATTCTACCAGTAAGGTCAGCACTAGCCAGCTGTAGTAAGATTACCAAGTGGAAAAATCGATGTGCTCAACTTTAAGCATTGTTACCCAATTCTTGATCACCTATTAGTTTGTCATTTGCTTCACTAAGTTCTCTATGACATCTCTCTGATTTGTAAACTTCACCTTAAGAACCTTTAGCTCCGTGTTTATAATTTGTAGCTTTTAGTTCACTTAATTATGAAGTTGGCACTCACATTAATAAAGAGAGAATGTGAAGGTGGCTTGCTTTTCTATTTTGATTCTTGGCCTTTTAGTGGTTAGCATGGAAAGGTTTGTGTATCTAAGATTAGCTAGTTCTAGGTAATTACTCATATTCTCAATTTAAAGTTCTTTCATTTTTCTCGCAACCTGGTTCATTACATTGATCTCATCACGGATACTTATCCATGAAATATCGATATATTGTTGAAGTATGATGTTCAATTTAACCTTAGTTAACCTGATCTTCTTCTTGTTCAAATTTCCATCAAAAGAACTTAAGCAATTTCTCATGGTGTTGGTTCTTCATGCATTTGCAACTTCAATAATTGCTCAATTGGCACCTCCCTTTCATTGAAAATGGGCAAAGATCACCTTATACTTCTCATTATCTATTCATGGGTATCCAACCTTTCAAGTGATTTCTACAAGTTCTAGTGTGGTTATAATGGTCCATAGATATGGTAGCATTAGGAACATTTTGTTGACCTATATAAACCAAGTGACAAAATTGATGTGCCCAACTTCAAGCATCTTTACCCAATCTTTGATCACCTAGTAGTTTGCCATTTACTTCACTAGATTCTATGTGGTATCTCTCTAATCTGTAAACTTCACCTTAATAACCTTCAACTCTATGTTTATAATTTGCATCTTTTCCTTCACTTGGCTATGAAGTTGGCATGCACATTAATAAAGAGAGAATGAGGAGGTGACTTGATTCTCTAATTTGATTCTTGACCTTTTAGTTGTTAACATGGAAAGGTTTGTATATCTAAGGTTAGCCAATTCTAAGGTTAGGAGATATCTCAAATTTGGCTAAGACATCTTAGCTACAATAGGAGACATCTTAACCAGGAATAAGACATCTCTTCAGAAATGTTAGTTTTGTAGGAAGACATCCCAAAAAGGCTTAAGATGATTTGAATGGATAGAAAAACTTCCAAAACTATAGTTCCATGTTTGGAAATAGCCAAGAAAAGATGGAAAATCTTCAAGTTGGGCTTGAGGAAGGTTTCCTAGGGGTTTTTATCTTGCTTGGTTAATAAATATGGGTTGTGTTCATGCTTGTTACACCATGATAGATCATGTGATATCATAAAGAGTTGTGAGGTATCAGAAGATATCATGAGAGCACATATGAAGAGTACATGAGTGTTATGCAATGTTTGGTCAATCGAGTGAGTATTGACCTAGTGTCTCTTGTGTTTTGTAAGTTGAGATCTCAGTCCTAGGTTGTGGGAAGGACTCTCTATTGGTTATGTCTTGCATTAAGGACATTAATTATATGGTTGTAAAACCTCACACTTTTTAACATTGTTTGAGTATTTGAGATTGTTCAAATGTTTTGTGGGTTGTGGAACCCTATTGTAGGCTTTTCTTTGAATGATTAAAGATAGCTAGTGTTCTTATTTTCTAGAAATTGATTTTTCTTTACATAATATCGAGATTTGGTGGGATTAAAGATGAATTTAATATTAGAGTGAACTTGATCTATCTAATTATTGGTACTAGAGCTTAGCATTCATTGTTGCTTGAACTTGTTTTGAGGGCTTTTTCAAATTCAAATAGTGCCTAAGAAGAAAAAGATGCAAGCCTTGAACAAATACATGGAGAGCATGAAGTCTACCTTTCAACTTATGGTTGCTTGGTTGGATGAAATTAGCACAAAGGTAGATAGAAATGCCAGTCCCAACTGTATCTAGACATGCAAAGATGATGAGCATTCATGTTAAGATGAAGAAGTTTCATAGCCTCATGGAGATGGAGTGGATAATGAGGAAGAACAATCTAGCTATGGAAGTGTAGGAACCCATCAACCAAGGATTATAATGGGAGATAATCCTATTCCTCATATGATAATTTTGAGGACTCCAATAGTGGTAATAACTTCTTCTCTTGGCAAGCTTGATAAGGAGGATGAGGCAAGAATTTCTAGAGCATTATGTAATGTTGTAAGATTTTTGTACATTGAGTTAAAGACTTTCATTGATGTATATGAAACCAATGCTTTTCAAGTTGGTTGAAGGTACTTGATAAGCACTTTAAGTTGGAAGAGGTACCAAATAACATGAGGGTACCTATTTGTGAATTCAGATTAGAAGGTATGACCTCTATTTGGTGGGAAAAGAAGTCCCAGTGTTATGAAAGATAAAATAGTCAACTCATCAGATATTGAAATTTGATGAAATATAGGTTAACAAGTAAATTTAAAGAGTCTCATCAAAGATAAGAGATCATTATAAAGTTGAAATTCCTAAGGCAAGGTGACAAGGATGACAAAGATTTCTACATAGAATTTTGTGATCTATTCCATCAAGTTAAAGTGAATTGAAAAGAGTATGAATAGGCTTGAATCTATTTAGGAGATCTCAAAATGGCATACCAGCTGGATTTATCTTTTTGTGAGCCACAAAATCTTAATAAGACTTATAATTTGACACTCAAGGTAGAAAAGATACTAAACAGACTTGGAAATAAGAGCAGACAAATTTTCAAAGATAATGATAAGAGATCCAAGTTCAAATCTAAAGATAAATATGGTAGCCATGATAAGAAGACAAAGAAGGCTGATGAGAAGGACAAAGCTAATAAGGACCAAGGTAAAGAAGGAAAGGGACAAGGTAGTAGCTTATCTAAGATTCAAGGCTTCAAGTGTGGAGAATGGGAATATAAGCAATGGGAATGTCCACTTCATAAGGTAGCCAAGAGCAAAGATGTGCAAAAAATGGAGGTGGAGGAGACATCAAGCCAAGGTCTTCAAAGAGATAATCCTAATTCTTCTAAGATTGAGAAAGTTTTTAAATTAAATTCTTGTGCATTCATGGGGAATGTGAATATAGGAGACCATGCTACTAGAAAATTGTTATTTCAAATTGGGGCTTCATGTTTTGATTGATGAAAGAGTCTAAGAAAATGCTATTTCTTTTAGGGAAATTGCTAGATTAGGTTTGGTAAGTAATCCTCATCCTAGACCCTATAAGGTGCATTGCTTATCTAGAGATTTCTCTCAAGAGGTAAGGAAATAATGTACTTTGAAATTTAAAATTGAGAGTTTTCATAATGTTGTGAAGTATGATGTGCTTCCAATAGATTGTTTTAATGTAATTCTTATAGACCTTGGAATTTTTATAATGGTGCTTAATTTAATAGAGTAAGAAATGTGTGGAGTGTAGCTAGGTATAATGGAATCTATGAGTTGATTCCTATGAGGGCTAAATAAGTGAGGCAACAAAAGTTACTTAATGATTTCTTAATCCTTCTAGGAGAGAGGGAATATATTCAAAAACGTGATGAAATAGGTTTTGAATTTGTTGTTATATCAACAATTACTTCTAATCATGATGATGTGTAGGTTGAACTTCCTAGAGGTGTGACAGGCTTGAAGAAGAAATTTTCCAAGGTTTTTAAGGAGGAATTGGATAAATTGCCATCGATGAAAAATGTATAACATCAAATTAATTTCATTGCTAGTGATACCATTCCAAACAAGAGAGTGTACCCAATGGCATTGAATGAGAGGGCTGAATTGCAAAGACAAGTAGAGGAGTTACTTACAAATGGCTTTGTGAGAGAATCCATTTTACCTTATGTAGTTTGAGTGATGCTAGCACTAAGGAAGAATAGCAAGGAATGGAGGATTTACATTAATTCTAGGTAGTAAATAGGATAATAGTGAGGTACAGGTTTCTTATTTCAAAGATGAATGATATCCTTGATGTCCTCACCAATGTAGAAATTTTTAGCAAAATTGATTTGAAGAGTGATTACCATCAAATTAGAATCAAATCTTGTGATGAATGAAAGATAACTTTCAAGATACCATATGGATAGTTTGAGTAATTAGTGATGCTATTTGGGCTCACAAATTCACATACTACATTCATGAGGTTGATGCATGATGCATTGAAGAATTTAACTAGCAAGTGTTGTATTATCTTTTTTAATGATAATTTGATGTATAGCTCTAATGCGAAAGAGCACTTGGATCACTTGCAAATGATATGTCTTAAGTTAGAGGAGGCACTATTAGTGATTATTGTAAAGAAAATTCATTTCTTCAAGAGAAAAATCACATATTAAAACATGTGATTTTAAAAAATCTAATTCAAATGAAAGCCACCAAGGTGAAGGCAATTAAGAATTGGCCAACTTTTAAGAATGTTGGGGAGGTAAGATCATTCCTTTGTTTAGTATATTTTTATAGATGGTTCATAAAACATTTTAGTAGTATTTCATAATCTATGTTTACTTTGTTAAAGAAACATAAAAATTTTACGTAGGATAATAAAACCCAAGGGATCTTTGACTTGTTAAAAGCAAAGATTACCAATGAACTGATGCTTGTAATTCTAGATCTTTAAAAGTTTTTTTAGGTGGAGGTGAATGCAAGTGAAGTTACCATTGGTGGGATACTTTCACAAGAACATAGGAATTTTTCTTTCTTTTTTAAAAAGTTGAATTAGTCAAGGGAAAAATACAATGTATATCAGAAGGAGTTGTATGCTACTCTTCAAGTAATCAAGCATTAGAGTTATTACTTGTTGCCCAAGGAGTTTACCTTGATGACAAATCATAAAGCACTGCAATTTCTAAACTTTCAAAATAAGCTAAGTACAAAGCACATGAAGTGTGTTGTATAGTTGCAAGAGTTTAATTTTATGTTGAAACAAAAAAGTGAAAAAGCCAATGTGGTGGCTGATGCATTGTCCAAGGTGCATGAGGTAAATTTCAACATACCTTATGTGGAAGGTATGGATGATTTTTCTTATTTGTATGAGCCCGATGTCACTTTTGGGAAGGTTTGGAGGAGCCTTAAAGAGCCATTGTTGAGTAAGATAGACTAGTGGAGGGACTATCATATTCAAGATAAACTGTTATTTAAAAATGGAAAGCTATGTGTTCTAAATTATGATTCAAGGAAAAAGATTTTATTTGAAAAGCTTTGTAGTGGCATGATAGGTCACATGGGTAGGAATAAAACATTGGGACTCATGGGTAGGTATTATTTTTGGCCTATTATGTTAATGAAAGTTTCAAAATTTTCGAAGGAGTGTTTGACATGTCAAAAATTCAAAGGAGGTAAAGGAGTGGATGGACATTATATGCCTTTGCTAGTTCCCAAGGGTTCATGGGAAAGTATGTCTATGGATTTTGCCAGTAGTATTTCAAAAACCAAGAGTGAAAATGATGCAATTTTTGTTATTGTGGATAAGTTCTTCAAAATAGCACATCTTATCCTATGCAAGAAGGTGAGTGATGCTTATCATGTTGCAAATTTATTGTTCTAGCATGTTGTGAAGTTGCATGGAATTCCTTTGAATATAATTGATGATAGAAACTCCAAATTTACTAGTCACTTTTGGAGGTCCCTTTAAAAAGTTTTAGGAACAAAGTTAATTTTTTCTAGTGCATATCATCCATAATATGATGGTCAAACAAAGGTGGTGAATAAATCCTTGTTGAACATATTGAGATGTTTATGTGATGGACAGCCAAATAGGTAGAAAAAATTGTTGTATCATGCTAAGTTTTCATACAATAATGTCTTTCATGTTGTCATTAGTAAAAGCTTATTAAGGTAAACTATGATTTTTTTGCCTAAGATGATGAATACCTTGGAGAGCTTTGATGGTGAAGCTCAACTTAGTGATGATATTGTGCAAGAGATAAGGGATCTGCATGCATAAGGAAAATCAAATCTTAAGAATAAGGCTAAAGAGAGAGTCCTCAAGAGGAATGAGGATAAATAGAAGCCAAATTTTATTATTTGTGAATTGCTTTATGTGTACTTGAAGAAGAAACAATTGAGGGATATCAACTTCTCTAAGTTGAAAGCCAAGAAAATGGGGCCTTTCAAAATTATGAATAAGTTTAATGATAATGCTTTTTGATGAGTGGTGAGGTATCCATACACTCAACCATATGAATACAAGCATTTCACGCATGATCAAGTTGAACTCCAAGGACCAAGTGCTTATGCACCTTAATGGAACACTCAAGGTTAATGGAACACTCATTGTCTTCCCAAAATTACTTGTATTGTCACAGTTGTATGGTTAAGTAAGCTTGAGGTATATGAAATTTATAGCTTTTTTATTTTTTATGTCTTCTTCTAATAAAGGAGAGGGAGAGAGAACTAAGTGGCTAACTTACATTAACTATTCATTAACTAAGTTCAAAATGTTCTTGACACCAGTATCCATTCCCACTTATCGTACACATCCTGAACCACTGCAACGCTACTAGGATTACCAAACGCTAATCGTTACTGGGTTACCAAGCACTACACGCATGCTCGAAGTGGTCGTATTGAGTGTATTTAACTAAGGGGGTTGAAGGTTGAGAGAGATATTAATTAGCTAGGAAAGCATTAAAAAATCATTAATTACTAATTAGCTTAATTTGTATGCTACAAGGTTTATCATAAAGTTCATCTTTATTACCGTACACAAAATTGTGCTCAGCTACAAATTGCTCAAATAAAGACCCGTTCACTTTATGACTCCTACTGTGGACACACAAAAATAATTCTAACTCTGGAATGACAAAACTGCAAGAGTTTGGCTAAGGGTCTAAATGTAATTGTCTTGGAACCAAGGGCGCTACCTTTTATTTATAAAAGATGATGCAAGACGCGATATCGTGTGGTGGACATGATATCATGTGCACGATATCGCATATGCGATATTGCATACAAGATATCACAGTTCATCATACCCCCATGATTGAATGAAAACTCATCCTCAAGTTTCTTACAAAATATTGGGAAGGTATGGGATTATTGACTTGAATGACAACTAATGGTGAATGAGATGACATGTGAACGGATCAATATACACAATTGACATCCAGCCTTATTTGGTAGCTGAGAGAGAAAAGACAGAGAGAAAAGGAGAAGATGTGTTGCTGTTGATGTCAAGATTGTGCTTTCCGTTGTCTATCCATAGCCATGCCATCAATCTTGTTCCTTGCATAATCATTCTAGCACCAGTCCATCTTGAGTGTTTCCTCCAGGTCTAGTCCATTGCTATATGATTGCCATCTGCACACACAACATAGTCACATATGAGCAAGAATAAGTAAATCATAATACAGTTGATACCTTGCCTCGGTGTACGATCCATTGGTCGAGTTGTGATATGGCCAATACGGATTCTAGAGATATAACACTGGTGACTACCCAAGGTGTAGGGGTTAGGAAAAATTGAAAAAAATTGGACCATGGCCCCCATGACTAAGAGCAATCCTCTAGTAGCAATAGAATAGAAAAAGATAAGGAATAAGAAAGATGGAGAAAAAGAAACAATGGAAACACCGATAAAATGAATGTCAGAGATAGTAATGAAACAAAACAAAAAAATGTTGATTGCAAAAATGTTTAAGGGAAAGAAGTTAATTGATGCACCAAATAGGAATGCTAGTGGGTCCTCCCCAAAGCAGGCTCATACCTTTTATGCCCTAACAAACCCACATTCAAAGAGGCCGTAGGCTCTGGAAATGTTATGTGGGAGCAAATGTTAAAGACTTAACCCCAAGAATTCACCAAAGAGAAAACAATGTATCAACCAAAATATATACTACTGATACAACTGACAATGAGGTGGAGAATGGAAAAAGAATGATGGGGAGAAGAGAATGGAATGGAATCCCAAGAACAAAGTGGTGGACAACCCCTTGTGTATTTATGGTTAATGTAACTAAGTAGATCTTATTCCAAATCTAGCCTCAAACAATCCACATCCAGTGACTTCGCATTAATACACTTGGCCAATCCATCCACTTGAAGTAACAAGAATTCTTCCGCCAAAGAGCCAACATCATTCTGAGGAAAACGAGAAAGGGAGAAGTAGGAAGTGAGAAAGGGCCTTAGTTAGAGGGAACATGTTTATTTAGTTCCATAACCAGTCCTTGAGTCCTTCCTTATTTTGAGAAATGCCTAGTCACCAATTCGTTAATAGTTTTATTATTAAATAAGGGGACTATACAGTTCTAAGCCAAGAGAGACCATAGAAATTCATGGATGCATGGATGACATGGACTCATTGCCTATTATATCAAAATAACCATACCTTAGTATCAACATTATAACTCAAAGGTAAAAACCAAACATTAGCAATCAATAGAATACTGTTCATACCACCATCAGGAGCACTTATTAGATGATGAATCTAACAAAACAAAAATAACAAACAAAGACAAAAAAAAAAAAACAAACAATCAAACAAAGGAATGAGAAAGTATAAATGATGTTGCAAAACAAAAACAAGAAAAATTAAAGAATTTTTTTAAAACAAAAATGTGTAAAAAAAAACTTAAAAAAAACTGAGGGCCTCAAATGGTTAGCAGAGGTGGCCATTTCCCCCATGATTGAGTTGGAAGGAGAAGATCTGAAATAGTGAGTAGGGTTGTCCCTTCTCAGAGGTATTATGTGCACTAATCATTCTAAATTCATGGAAGGGTTTGATCTATTGTACATTGACTAACAATCTCTTATCAGGGCTCTCAGGTTTGTATATGGTCATGGCCCTTGAGGGAAAGGTTGCATAAATAATGTAAGGTCCTTCCCACAATGTTTGAAATTTTGTGCATTGTGGCACATGCGTGGGATTCCAGTAGAGAACCTTATCTCCTAGTTGATACTTAACCTTTCAAATCTTCAAGTCATGATGTTGCTCATTATATGCCTTGTGCAACTCATTTGATGATAGGGCAGCTAATTGGTTTTCGTCTAGCATGTTTAAAGTTTCCAACCTTTGTTTTCATGCTAGATCAAGATCAAGGTGGAGGTCACAAGCCATTGATAGTGTATGAAGCTCGGTTTGAATTGGAAGCATTGGAAGATTTCAGTACACTAACTCATAGGGAGAGTAGCCTATAGGGAGTTTCCAGGTGAAGTGGTATGCCCAAAGAGCATCATTTAGTTTAGTGCTCCAATCTCGCCTATACTTGCTAATTGTCCTAGTCAATATTTTAGTGATCTCCTTGTTGGTTACCTCAGCTTGTCTATTTGCTTGGGGGTGATAAGGTGTAGTCAATTTATGTTCAACCCCTAAGCATTGCACTAACTTTCAAAAAGTTACACCTATGAAGTGTATTCCATTATCCAAAATAAGTGCACATGGCATACCAAACCTATTTACAATTTGTTGTTGCACAAATCATGCAGTTGTAGATGATGTGTAGTCTTTAACAGTAGTTGCTTCAGCCCATTTTGTTAAATAGTCTACGACAACTACAATGTAAGCTTTTCCATTGGACATTGGTGTAATGGGCCCCATAAAGTCTATCCTCCAAATTTCGAAGGGTTCTAATGGTTGAATCCATTGTTGCAGACCCTCCATTTTAGCAGTCATTCCCACATCATGTTGACAATGCTCACAAGATTGGAAAAATTGATGGGCATTCCAACATAATGTTGGCCAATAATATCCTACAAGCAAGATCTTAATAGCAGTTCATCTCCCTGCATAGTGACCCCACAAGGGCCCTCATGAGCATCTTAGAGAACTCTCAGTTGGTCTACCTTGAGCACGCACCATCGAACCAAGCCATTATTAGAACACACTTTGTAAAGTTGTCCATTGATCTCCATGAAGTACTTGGCTTTGTGAAGGAACTATTGTTTCTTCCTAAGGTCTAGCTCCTGTGGTGTTTGTTGAGAGTAAGGAGATAGGTGAGAATGCTACTATACCAGCTCATCTCTGTGGGTAGTTGGTTATTCACTACATTGGCAAAGAGGGATTCATCAAGAAAATGATCAAACATTACATATTCATCCTCTTTGCTATCCCAGCATAACCGAGATAAATGATCTACAACTACGTTATCGGTGCCTTTCTGATCGATCATCGTTAGATCAAAATCCTGTAGAATTACCAGCCATTGTATAATACAAGGGCTAATTGGTGGCTTGTGCATGAGGAACTGGATTGCACTATGATCCGTTTGGATGAAGACTTTGTAACCTAACACATAGTGCCTAAACTTATCTAGTGCAAACACTATAGCCATTAATTCTTTCTCTATAGTTGTGTAGTTAAGTTGTGCACCAGCGATACTTCTACTTGCACAATGGATGTAGTAAGGGCATTTTTGGTCATCTAACTATGTAAGTACGGCTCCTAAGGCATAATTGGATGCAGCATTCATGATGTGGAATGGTTTGGACCAGTCAAGAGCTTGTAGAATGGGAGTTTCTACTAGCTTTCGTTTCACGGTTTGGAATGATTGTTCACATTTCCTAGTCCACTCAAAAGGTATGTCCTTCTTTGTTAGCTCTACCAATGGTTTGGCAATCTTGGAGAAGTTCTCAATAAATCTCCTATAGTAGCCAATGTGTCCAAGGAATGACTGAATGTCTTTGACAGTTTCTAGTTGATGGGTGATTCCTTGGATAACCCTAATTTTATCTAGGTCTACCTCTATTCCTGCATGTGAAACCTTATGTCCAAGTACTATGCCTTCTTGGACCATTAATTGGCTTTTCTACCAGTTGAGTCTTAGATTGGTTTCTATGCATACAAGCACTTTTGTAAGTTAATGTTTTGTGCACACCAGTTGCATGTAGGCAATGCTAAACTTTGCACAACCCATGATCTCTGCATGCAATTGCACCCTATATCACTATATGCGATGCTTGGAACCTTCTTCTTCTTGATCTTTCCAAAAGTGTTCTCCTTAGATATTTCCAAAGAAAGATCACGGATTCCTAGGCATGCATCTATAGTACTTAGCCATGCCTTTCCCATCATTATTGGGAAATCCCCTTTACCGTTATTCACTTGTATCACTAGGAAATCAACTGGGTACGACCACCCATACACAGTGGTGACGATGTCCTCCACCAGTCCCAAGGGAATAGTGATGGACTGGTCAGCTAGCTCTAGGAAAATATTTCTCTTCTTTAACGGAGGCAGGTTCCAGGCTTTGTACATTTCTTGCGATATTAAGTTGACTCTAGAACCTGAATCCAGAAGAGATTTGCATGGCTCATTCCTAGAATTTTAGAGATAGATTAGAGGGCTTCCAGGATCAGATAATTTCTTGGGAAGGTGGCTAAACTTCATCCAGTTAGTAACAACATGTGTTAACATAACCGTATGTGTTGAGCTCGGTGTTTGGTTCAAAGAAATTCTAAAGCTTTATTTGATGGGGAGGCATTCAGAGGTTCAACCGCTTGTGGTTGTAAGGGCTTGGTTGGACTGTTGGTTCTAAAGAAAGGTCTTTTCTTCATATGGTTGTCAGAACCAATAGTGGGTTGATGATTTATAGCCATTGTGGCATTGCATTGCTACGATTGAGTAGGGAGTTCCCCTTGCATTGCTAAAGCGGGTGGTAATAGAGCTATTGGTGTGAGAGTTGCGGATGGATTTGAAGGATGGTATATTTGTGGGTTATCTCCCATAGGAGAATAAGTTCTATAATACTCATGGGCTTGGTAGTAATGTTTTGATGTAACGTGACTAACAGGGTCACCTGGAGAGATTGGATGCTGCACGTAGTAGCCATATGGGTCAGGTTGTCGGTATGGGCATTGTTTCCTTGGTGGTGGCATCCCCCATGACTATGGGTATTGCCACTGTTGATGTTTCTCAATAGGTTGTGACAGAGTTCCACTTGGATAATATGTTAAAGGTTGGTGGAACTACCTTAGGTTACCTTGGGGATAAGGTAACCGTCAGGGTTCTTGCTATTTATTTAGTTGTGGGTTGAGTGCATACACCCGAGACTCTTGTAGATGTGAGATCACTAGGCAACATCCCTTAGGATGGTCATATTGGCATATCTCGCATCCACTATCATGGTCCGTGTCTGAATCCACAACCTCTTCTGTGATGGCCATTTTGCCCTTAACCTTATTACGTGCATTTTCCACTTTTCTCTTTTTCTTTTTGTTGTGGTCACTACCTCGCTCCCTAGACTCCTCTACAATTTTAAGAATAGTTTCAAACCTACCATCTAGGGAGTCCCACATTTGTTCTACCTTTGCTGATACTTCTTATGTTAACTTTTGGAGAGGAAAATTTTTCCTATTCACCATCGCTTTGAGTGGTGACTCCTCTTCCTCCTCACAAAATCTCACTCCCATTTTTCAGAGGGAAGGATCTCAGTTGTATTCATCCACACTTTCTCTCTTTTGTAGCTCACCTTCTTCTTTGGAAACTTACTCTAACAGTCTATGAATTTGATGAGACCTAAGCTCTGATAACCTTCCTTGGCCATATGTCCCAAGGGTTCTTCTTGTTTCATGCCTAAGTCCATCCATAAGATGACATAGCTGATCCCGCTGCGAATAACCATGGCCAGGGAAATGATGTAATAGTGCATAATAGCAACCCATGGTAGCATCCAAGGGTTCATGATTTCCTTGTTTCCATCCTTATATTTGCTTCCACAAGTTAGACACTCGGGAGTACGTTTGGTACTTATCATTGAATAGTTCTAACATTATACTCCACCTCTAAATGGATTTCGGTTCTAAGGACAGTACTAGCTTTTAGCTTCTTTCACTAGTGTCCTTGGGAACAACTTTAATTTTTGCCATTCATTTTCTATGTTTTGTAAGGCACATGCATCATGGAATGCTTGTAAATAATTTTGAGGATCAGAGTTGTATCCCCTTTCAAATCATGGGATATTGTTCATGTCTAACCTCTTGATCCTACTATCCTTTTGGTGCCTTGTTGGAACTCTTACGACCTCTGTTATATCTAGCATTCTTCTAGTGGCAAGTAGGGGTTCTTCGTGATAATCTCATTCATAGCATCTATGGTGTCTATGTGGTTCCCTAATCTCCCTTCTTCTATCCCTTGATTCTTTAGAGTGCCCTCATCATCATTCTCAACTGTCTCATCGATGACTTCCACTTCACTTTCCCTTATCCTCACGATTGGTTTTCCTATGACTATGTCTAGACACTGAAGGAGAGGGTGAAGATGATGATGAAGGTGAAGAAGAAGGAGAACCATTACCATGATGGTATTTTCTACCTTCTCTTCGATGGTCTCGGCCTCGATCATGATCACAATCAGAACGTTCACCTTTATCGTGTGTTCGTGTTCCCTCGTTGAACACTTCGTGTTCATGGGTATCAGAACTAGGGTTGTGAATAGTGGAGTGGAGGTTCTAATACACCACCTCCTGACCAATTTTAGGAGGAGGAACATCATTTAGTGGGGAACCTATTAAAGTAGGTTCACCATCCTCAATTTCACTCAAAACATGCTGAGTGTCATGGGGCCATTCACCCTTCAAAGATGTATGGTATCTCTCCTGTCGCAAGTCCCTTTGATGTTACGCTTCTATGGGATGATAGTCTCTTGAGTCATGATCACATGCAACATATTCTACATATAAAAATGGCATGCCTCTTCGTGTGAGAGCACGAAGGAGCATGTTGGGAACTGATTGGTCTGGAGGAAACACTATGTTACCCTCCAAGTCTCTCAAATGTAGTTGTTTGTCTTGGTGGAGAATAAAGGTGAAATTGGGTACATACTCATTGGGATGAGTATATACCACATGAAACTATTGAGGAACTGGTGGATCTTGGTTATGTGTATTATGCTGTCAACTACCTCTTGTGTTAGTCCTAGGCGATGACGTGCTCTTATGCGAAGAAGAAGACATCTTGTTTTGTTTCGTGTGTAATGTACTGTTGTCTTGTCTTTCTTTGATTAACCCTAAGGGTTTGTTCTAACATTCCAACAATATGAATTATTTCCTATGTTCTACACAGCACACAAACAACTAAGTCCCCATAAATGACGCCAATGATGAGTGGTGAGGTACCCCTACACTTAACCATACAAATACGAGTGTTTCACGCATGATCTGATTGAACTCCAAGGACCAAGTGCTTATGTGCCTTAATGGAACACTTAGGGTTAATTAATCGTTATCTTCCCAAACTTGTATTGTCATGGTTGTATGGTTAAGCAAGCTTGAGGTATATGATTTTTATAGCTTTTGTATTTTTTATGTCTTCTTCTAATAAAGGAGAGGGAGAGAGAACTAGGTGGCTAACTTACATTAACTATTCATTAACTAAGTTCTAAATGTTCCTGACACCAGTATTTGTTCTCACTTATCGTACCCATCCTAAACTAATGCAACGCTGTTGGGATTACCAAACGCTAATCGTTACTAGGTTACCAAGTGCTACATGCATGATCGAAGCGGTCGTATTGAGTGTATTTAACTAAGGGGGTTGAAGGTTGAGAGAGATATTAATTAGCTAGGAAAGCATTAAATAATCATTAATTACTAATTAGCTTAATCTGTATGCTACAAGGTTTATCATAAATTTTATTTTTATTTTCGTACACAAAATTGTGCTCAGGTACAAATTGCTCAAATAAAGATCTATTCACTCTATGACTCCTACTATGAGCACATAGAAATAATTCTAACTCTGGAATGAAAAAACTGCAAGAGTCTAGCTAAGGGTCTAAGTCTAATTGACTTGGAACCAAGGGTGCTGCCTCTTATTTATAGAAGATGAGGTAGGATGTGATATCGTGTGGTGAACGTGATATCACGTGCACAATATCGCGTATGTGATATTGCGTACGCAATATTGTTGTTCATCACTTTTGACATTGATTTACCAAATGATGTTGGTATGTCTTTTTTGTCTAATGTTTTAGATCTTGTGCACTATAATAGATTGATAGATGAGAAGACCATATAGGGTAGCATTGATAAGTTCAAGGGGGGGTATTGATTAGTCCAAGCCTTTAGTGAAGAGGAAGGCAATCATACTCAAGTGGAGGAAAGCTTCTAGCACTCAAGGAGATAAGAGGCATAAGTACCTAAGCCATTGGAAGGAGTAGTTTGGGGATGATCCTATATAGGTTCATGAGACCAAACTTCATGAGTGATGGATCACTACAATCCCTACTCCCTTGTTCACATGAGTTCATTTTTTGAAGGATGGAAAAGTTAGTATAGGAACACCTCTTTCGATTTCCTTGCTCTTTTCCTATGTGTATGCTTTTCTAGGTTTCATGTTCCATGAGGACATCTTTGGAGACATGGAATCATCTTGTCTGAGATCTAAACTCTCAAGAAAGATGTCTCAAAATTTTTTGCAAATATCTCAAGCAAGACATCTCACTAGAGAGGAGACATTACAAATCAATATGAGACATCTCATAAGTTGTTGAGATGTCTTAGCTGAGACATCTTAGATTTGGCTGAGATGTCTCAACTACAGTAGAAGACATTTCAAATAGAAATGAGACATCTCTCTAGAATTACCAATTTTATAGCAAGATGTCTCAGAAAGACTAGAGACATCCCAAATAGGCAAGGAAACTTCCAAAATTATCATTTCAAGTTTCAAAATAGCTAAGACAAGGTGGAGAAAGCTGGAAAATGATAAACAATCTTTAAGTTGATCTTGAGGAAGCTCTTCTAGTATTTTTTACTTGCTTGGTTAATAAATATGGATTGTATTCCATGCTTGTTATATCATGAGAGGTTATGTGATGTCATAAAGAGTTGTGAGTGAGGTGATATGAGATGTTAAGAGAGAATATGTGAAGAATGCATGAGTGTGTTGTAACTCATGGTCAATTAAATGAATATTAGCCTGGTTTCTCTTATGTTTTATGAGTTGAGATCTTAATCTTGGGTTATGGGAAGGACTCTCTATTTGTTGGGTCTTACATTGAGGACAATCATTGTATGGTTATAAAGCCTCATGCTGTATAGCATCATTTGAGTGTGTGAGATTATTTGGATGTTTTTTGGGTTGTGGAACACTATTTTAATATTCTCTTTGAATAATTGAAGATAGTTGGTTTTCTTGTTTTCTAACAAATTAATTATCTTTTCATAATATCTACATTTAGTCAGATTGAAGGTAAAGTTATTATTGGAGTAAACATGCTCCAAGACTCTTTATTAAATAAGCTAAAAATAAATTAAAGGATAAAAAATAAAATAATTTTTTTAAAAAATATTTTTTACTAACAAACACAAAGGAGCCCAAACAAAGCATACCACAACCAAAGTTGTATCCTATATAAGTGACCAATCTATTGCCTAATATCTAGTAACTCAAAACTCCAACAAAAGAAGTGAGTGCACATTTAATAAGTTAAAAGAAAATACTATATACCAAAAACATTTAAAATATTGGAAAATAATAAAATAGAATAAAAATTAAAAGATACACTAAAATATTAAAACACATCTAAAAAGGAGATAACAAGGTATATAGCTCAACCAATACAAGCATATCCAACAATAGAAAGAGGTTATAAAACACAAGATGACAAGGGTTCAAATCACAAACATACCAAGGGATAAGGGATGTCTAAGGTGGAGGTGTTATAATATTCAAACTTATTGTTGAAAGATTTGTAATTTTTTCCTAGTGATGACAATTCTTCATGCCTCTATGTCTCTTGTGGTTGCTCGATAGAGTCATCTCTTTCATGTAAAAATGAGTAAGAATTGCCTTATACTTTTCATCATCTATTTATGAATGTCCAACCTTTCAAGCAATATGTGTAAGTTCTAGTATGGTTGGAATGTCCCACGATGATAACTTATTTAACATTTTATTAATCTAAATAAACCAAGCCATGAAATTAATGTGCTTAACTTCTAGCACCTTTATATGTGGGGTGGGGGAGGG